>JAWPHD010007605.1:0-126757 GCA_037043455.1 Cyrtodaria siliqua
TGTTGTATTTTTTATAATATAAAATCCATAAGCTTAAATAATTTCTCTATATAGAGGATCTTACTTACATGAGTACTCATTCATTATTGAATTTATTAAACGAGTTGGCAAAATGATATAATGCGAGGCTCTTGCCTTATCCTTTTTGTCAAAAATACACTTACTATTGAAAAAACAAACTTTCTTTTTTTTGTGTGTTGTCTTTTTCATTGTCTATGAGGCGCTGACATTACCCCTCTCCAGGCGCGTAGCTGGGTCCAAATTTGAGTTACGCACCTCCGCTATTGGGGTCCGGGGGCATGCTCCCCCTGATTTTTTTTTTGCCAGACGATCATAGGTGAGTTTTGGCGTATATTACATAGCAATTTTAAGCTTATTTTGATTGCTATTTTAATACACATTGAAATCAGAAGACAAAATTAAATCAGGTACGGCATACGGAACTTACAACTCACCCCTCTCACCCCATCCCCTTCAGTTTTTGTTGCGTTTTTCGCATTTTTCGATTTTTATTTTTTCGGACATTGACAAAAATTGTACGCACGTGCGTAGGTGGGGTAAGCCCAGCTACGCGCCTGCTGTCCTAACATCTAATTGGTACGAATAAAACTGTAATCTTATATCCGAAAGTTAATACGCGGATTCCAGGGATTTTACCTCGAGGGGGGAGCAAAAGTCTTCACAATAACAAGAAAACTACAACACACGTTTCTTTTCGATTTTTCAGGATGGTGTATCTAGGTGGTGTCCAGGGGAAGGTCCAGAGGCGGTTCAAACTTTACAAACCTTAATATTTTATGTAATTTATAAAATATCAGTCCGGCCCCTTCAGACGGGCTTCCCTCTGGATCCGCTAGTGATCCACTCTGAATTTATACTCCAACCTGGATCCGCTAGTGATATACACCACCCAAACACATAACAATAAAATATTTCTGACTTCTGAATTCTGAATTCCGAATTCCGCATTCCGATTCCATAATAATGGTGTTTTTTTCATGTTTGCACTAATACTAAATAAGAGTATTTTTGAAAATCTTATATTTTATATTGAAGTTATAGTGTGTATATACAAAGTTATAACAGATCCTCTCCCCTTGTGGTTGCCGGGTAGAATACAACCACTGCAAATCCCGCTAGAGGCAGAGGGGTAGGACCCCCTTAATGTTCCATTTTGTCATTTTTTATCATGCTCATTCAAGGTCTTCATCATGACACCGCGTATATGTAAATGGAGTGTTTACTATAGAATTTGCAGCAACTCTGCAGTTCTGGCATATAAGAAGGTTCGAGGCCCATTCTCCATAATTTTAATCTTGATGTAAATAGAGGAATGAGCCTGGCATGTTCATCCCTGTAGGCGCCATATAACCTTTCATGTGTTGGTGCGCCGTAAAACCCAATTCAATTAACAGATACTCGAGTAGGAGTTTGTGTATATTTATAGGGTATAATAGTAGGAGTTTGTGTATATTTATAGGGTATAATTGTATATACGTTTATGGTGTATTTATTTTTCTTATCATTTTGACAAGTCATTTATGCCTATAAACTATATTATTATTATTATTATTATCTTACTACCTATTTTCTAAATACGGAATTCGGAATGCGGAATTCGGAATTCGGAATTCGGAAAGCAGTTGCGGAATTCGGAATGCGGAATTGGCAAATGTGGACTGCGGTATTCAAGAAATAGAAGTGAAATAAATGCGAGCCAAATGGGCCATCGTAGTTTTTTTTCCTCTCGATCTTCGTTTATTTTTTCTTGCCTGGTAGGTAGGTTTCGAGAAAGCAACGTTGTTTTCTCAGTATATTTGTTTTGAAATATGACTGCACCAGACAGAGGAGAAATGTTTATTTACAGTATAATTTCTATTTGTTATGCAGGATGACTCTTTCAGCCAGAGGAGAAATGTTTGCTTTCATTAGATGTGTTATGAAGGTGACCCGCTAAAGATAGAAAAAAATCGGTATGACCTTATTTAGAAACCTCGGATGGGCTTAGCCCATCTCGGTGTTGTATGAAAGTCAGTGGTAACCAACTCGCTGAGACTATATATTACATATTTGTTCATGTACCTGTATTCAATTGGTAACCAACTCGCTGAGACTAGACTCCTATATATCACATATTTGTTCTTGTACCTGTATTCAATTGTTAAGGTGTACCGGAAGTAAATCAAATCCCATTGAGTCCCAATGCTATATTGACAAAGCTTTCTAGTTAGCCATTTTCAAAATGAAATTCAAACTAAGATTCACTTACATGTTCTTAGTCATGAGACCTGCCTCTCTAGAAAACTGCTGAGAATAGTAGGGGTCATGTGGCATATAAGAAAATAAAATTCTGATCTTTGTTAATACCGTGAAACAAAACTGCATTCATTCGGCACCTCTTAAATGTGTTACTACTTTCACTTTCAAAACTGTCAAGTTGATAAATAAAATCATCATACAACCATGCAAATGGTTTTAAGCTATCACAAACATGTCAATAAAGTCATTTCAGCCAGAAAAACAGGCCTTAAATACTCAAAAATGCCCTTTTATCACAAAAAAGTTGCCTTTTATCACAAAAAAAGTTAGGGATTATATATTTGGGAACTCCTTTCGATACACCAGGCATGAATACCATAGTGATTTACTTCCGGTACACCTTAACCAACTCGCTGAGACTAGACTCTATATATAGAATCACATATTTTTTCGAGTACCTGTATTCAATTGGTAACCAACTCGCTGAGACTAGACTCTATATATCACATATTTGTTCATGTGCCTGTATTTATTCTAGTTTTAGTTGTTAATTTTGCATTGACATATATCTATATGATAAAGGAAACACATTCCAGGTTTTACACTCTGCCGCGTAAAACTATGGTTTAACTAGAGTAAGTTCGCATTACTCCTTTACTGGACATGCGCAGATCAACGACCATAGTTAAACTATAGTTAGTGATCGAAGTCCCTCTGTGTGACGAGTATATGCGTGTGTAGCACCGCTAAATGTAAAAACTTCCGCTAAATGTTAAAAATCTTCCGCTAAATGTAAAAAAACTTCCTCTAAATGTAAAAACTTCCGCTAAATATAAACAATGACTAAACGCTAAATCGTATAAATTTTAACATATAGCGTTTAGTGGAATCCGTTAACCGCTAAATGTTAAAAGTCACTAAAGTTGTCTGAAATATGTGATGGCATGAACAGTGCTGCTTTAATCGACTCAGTTGTTTGAAATAATTACATACATGTATCTATAAAAGAAACATTAAAATACGTTTCATTGTCGGAAGCAGTTTTCTTGCATCTATACGCCTGTGCATATATCAGTTTCCACAGGCAACACTTTAACTTTGGGAACATGTTGTATCTTTAGCTTATTTGCTCAAATGATGAAACTCGAATCATAAATGTGAGTCCATGATTTTATAACTGACTGTACATTTGTATCCACTGTTTTTTTTGCATTCACTGTAAGGAACTTTTTCCAATAAAGCCTACATAGACACTACTTAGCCTCTTTGCTTAAACATGATAGGCCTTACTTGTTATGCACTACCACCGAATGGTGAGGGGCATATAGTGTTGGCCATGTCCGTCTGTCAGTCCGAGTGCATCTATCTCCTACAATTTTCAACCGATTGTTTCGAAATTTTACAGGATACTTGCCTATGATGTGCATATCGACTGCCAAATTCGATCATGTATAATCAGAGTTAATGCCCTTTTTCGTTAAACTTTACGTTATAAGATCTTGTGCATCTATCTTCTTCTACAGTTTTCAAGTGATTGTTTCGAAACAATGCTTACCTATGAAAACAAGATGTGCATATCGATTCGGTGCCAAATTCGATCATGTATTATGCCCCTTTTCTAACACATTTTACGTTATAATATCTTGTGCGTCTATGGCCTGTTTTCAACTGATTGTTTCGAAGATACTTACCTATGTATATCGAGTCGGCGCCAAATATAACTTTAAGTTTGTACGGCTGTTTTTTTCGTAAAGATTTATGGTATATTTCTATTTCCTCCTACAGTTTTCCACTGATTGTTTTGAAACTTCTGAATCGACCTTTAATCATGGCCCCTTTTTTGTCTAATGTTATACTATAATATCATTTGCGTCTCATCCTACATATTTCAACTGATTGTTCCGAAACTTTACAGGATGCTTACCTATGATATCAAGGTGGGCATATCGATTTGGCTCCAAAATCGTCATTGTATTACAGGAGTTACGGCCATTCCTTCGTTAGAATGTTATGTTTCCTATTGATTGTTTTCATTGTGTGTATGGGAGTGTGTGTGTGTGTGTGTGTGTGTGTGTGTGGAAGGGGGGGGGGGGGGGGGGGTATGGGTGTATCCGTTTCTCAGGAATACAGTTCTAGTTTATCTAGTTTGTCCAATATTGAATATAACTTTAACTCTTTAACTCGCAAGCGACCTTTTCCAACGGTATATACATTTTACCAGTGAATTCTACAGTTGTAGCACCGCTAAATGTGAAAACTTCCGCTAAATGTTAAAAATCTTCCGCTAAATGTAACAGAAAACAGCAGCAGTAACAGCAGCATCAGTTTGCTGTTATGATGACTTACTTTGATAACAACGTCATCGAGTCGATTAAAACAGCATTGTTCATACCCTTACATACTTCAGGCAACTTTAGTGACTTTTAACATTTAGCGGTTAACGGATTCCACTAAACGCTTTATGTTAAAATTTATAACATTTAGCGGTTAGTATTTTTTTTACATTTAGCGGAAGTTTTTACATTTAGAGGAAGTTTTTTTACATTTAGCGGAAGTTTTTACATTTAGCGGAAGTTTTTACATTTAGCGGAATTTTCACATTTAGCGGTGCTACAACGTGTGTAACGTAGCGGTGCTACAACGTGTGTAACGTAGCGGTGCTACAACGTGTGTAACGCACCTACGTCATCTTCTTTTTGATGTAATTATTCGTTTTTATCTCTAAACTTAGTAATTATTCGTTGTTATATTAAAAATACGTATGCAATAAAAAGGTTATTAGATTAGTATTGGGAAATATGCACTCGTTCTTCAGCGTTTACATATTACGCTCCTAAAGTCACGCAATATTGTTACGCTGAAGAACTCGTGCATATATCCCAGTACATAAATATGGGCCTAGAACCATCTTACCCTCAGAACTGCAGAGTTGCGGCAAATTATATAGTAAACACCCTTTTTACGGTGGAGCCAAGTTTCCAACGTTTGCATACGCGGTGTCATGATAAAGGCATTGAATGAGCATGATAAGAAATGACAAAATGAATATGAATGGGGGTGGGTTCCTACCCCTCTGCACGTGTGTTTGTGAGATAGCAGTAGTTGTATTCACTTAGTATACTTACTCCCTGTTGTATTCTACCCCAGGAACCACATAGGGGTAACTGATGTAGAGCGACATATGGGTGATGCACAAGGTCATCAGTTGTTATGAGTATATGAAGTTTGGGACAACCCATTCAAAACTGTTTGAGAAATGCTAGTAATAAAAAAGTGTTACGCGGTACGGTGCAAAAAGGTAATACGCGACACGACGGGACAAACATGTGTTACAAGACGGGACGCGACGTTACGGACAGCGTGATTCCTATATAACATAACCCCACTTCATTTTGTGAAAGCGGGGGTATAATTATAATTATTATATAACCTATAAATAGACGCGTTTTCATTGGCTAAAAAGTAATTTTTTAGAAAAAATATCTAGCGATATTGACCTGTTTTTTTCTGATATTGACCAGTTTTATAAATAGTAACAGGGGAAGACCGGGGAATCCCACGAGCCGCCTATTAATATCATTCGCCTTTATCCGTACGCTATTGAGGGTTATATAATAAAACAGTTATGGACTTTTCAGCTGTTATACATGATGTTGATATGTACCAAAAAATCATTATTGACCTCGGCTATCGCCTCGGTCAATAATGATTTTTTTGGTGCATATCACATCATGTATAACAGCTGAAAAGTCCATAATTGTATAGAATGGTATAAAGCAAAGTGTGTGCAACTAACTGCTGATTATATTTCACCAATCATATGCAAGAACAACGAAGAAAAGCTGAAAACTCAAAATAAGCACGCAGGTTTAAAGTAAAAAATATACTGGATTAATAAATCCAGGGCCTAAGTTAAAGCTTATACAAACTTCAAGACTGTCGTGTGTCCTTTTAAAAGTGGTATACCAGCCATTTGCTATAGGAATTTAACATTTTAAAGTCTTTAAAATGTTCCAATGCATTATAAAATGTCATCAAAATAGGATGTTAGCATCGTGTTGTTGAAGTTAACCCTGTAGCGTAACCACGGATAGCATGTTTTACTGGGTAAAATAAATGTACTTATAAATCTTATTCTTTGTTAAGCCCTGAAGAAATGTAAATACTTGATCCCCACAAAAAGTCTAATGTATAACACTTTTAGTAAAAGCTGAAGAGTGTCAAATAGAATATATACTTTATGATATTTTAAGCGGGATACGAACAACTTTTAGCCTTAACTAAATATTAGTTTTTAAGTTTACGTTTTAAAGGTTTTGAAAATGTGCAAGGCTTTATGGATCGGACATTTTGATTGTTTAGTTAACTTGCTTATATTAAAAGCTTGAAATATGGGCGAAACAGTTACAATGAAGCAAACATGTCTTACACTGACTTGGTCAGGATAGAAAAAATAACATTCTATGACTGAAAAATCCAAGAATGTTTTTTTTAAGTGTCATACAATGATCAGTTCTTCTTCTTCTTCTTCTGAATGAAGCAAAACACAGTCTAGGGCAAAAGACCCTGTCAGATTTTTGGGAAAACCTTCTTGTTCGCTTCTTTTTGGCATTATGAATAAAACCGATATAACGTTAAACTTTTTCGTTATATATTCATGGATTCAATAAATGTCATGGATCTTTACCTATGAAAATACTTTTTCATTCTGCTCCGTAAACATCCCGGACACATATTAGATAGATACCGGAAACATTGCCGCATTCTACACTGAGTAGACTGATCTACGAAAAGGTCAAATCCAAAGGCGAAACGGTAACCTTTGAACGTTCTAATGTGTTTATACCATTCAAGTTTTTTAGACGAGTTCTCTAGGAATTCAAGTTGTAAAATATCTTATCGCCAACTACATGAGTCAGTCTGTTAAACATAGACAAACACAAAACCCATATAAGAATCAGTTGCCTTTGGCAGCTGAATACAAGACAAGATATGATATCACAAACATAAAATGGTTGACATAATATAGCGCTACCGCCTTGGAACGGTCAGTGGCAAAATCAAACCGCTCGGGGGTTAAACCAGGTTCTAGAGTGCACAAAACCACATTCTTACCCAAGTGTCATCTCAATAAAACGGGACAGTGTACATACAGATATCCCTGCCATTTTATATTCTCTAACAAACAAGGCAGCATCAATAGGCAGTATATGTAAAACACATAAATGATCATGTATAAACAAAAGCATAGAAAGCCACAAAGTAAGTACTCAGTGACTTGGCAGAAGCCTGAGCAAGATGAGAACAAACAGCTAAGGTATGACAAGACAGTATTTAAGACCGCATCAAACGCTACGTTCCTTTAAGAATGTAGGCAGACGTCACCATAGGGTCCACACAATCGAAGGGGAAAACATATTGGTGAACTGAACATGGCCCAACCACTAAATATGCAGTGCGTTGCAAAATGATAGGGTCATAACCTATTTTGATTAACTTTTTAAAATTTTTAATGATTTTATGAAAGTGATTATGACCAAAGATCTTACGAAATTTGTAAATCATATCACCATAGAAGCCAAGTTGTGATAGTCCTTGTCGCAGAAGAGTCCTTAAATTACTTTTATATTCTAAAGGTAGATCAGGGTTTTACAAGTTTTAAAAAAGTTGAGCATTAGACCACTTGTTTTTTTTCTTGTTTTCTTAAATCTTCAGTTATCATTTAGGTAAAAAAAAATCTTCCAAAAAGAGGATGGGTTTACGGTCCATATATGTTTGCTTTTTAAAGTAACAGCACAAATGAGGATTCCATTTGTTTGTGTATATTATTTATTTTTTTTTAAATCAGTTTCTTGTTATGAAAACAATTGTGAAAATGTTCAAGGACTTAATTTTCCCTCTTTTCAGTGAAAATTTGGGATTAGAGAAAAACGTCTTCTTCAAAGACGTCTAGTAAAAAATAAATAAAAATAAAAATACTATTTACTATTTAAGTAAATAAATAAATAAAACCTACCCTTTTTTGATATTTTTGTATTTATATGATACCAGAAAAGCATTACCAATTAATTAAAATTAATAAGCTCAGCACTACGTCTTTTCCCAGCCAACCTCCTTAATTAAGTCTGTGTAAGATATTTAACTCTATGTATGTTGTTTAGCTATATGCATGATGTAAGGTATCACACCCCTATTATCTCACCTGAAAGCTCACGGACCTAGAGACAAAAGGAAAACGGAAAATAATTCTATTTTTTCTCAATTTTAGGCAATTTTTAATTTGAAAAATAGGTTTTTCTTTGCTTTAGCATACATCTGTAGTGTAAAAGACAGATGATACAGAAAATTCCATGTTGATATGAGGTTTCATTCAAATTTCAGAATTGTTTGACCGAAGCACCGCATATTCAGCTAGATAGTGTATGAATTTTGTATTTTCAAAAGGGTTCACAAAACATGAGCGAGAAAAAAACACCAATCTGGCTAACTTATGTATTTTATTGTTTTAAATTACTGGTCTTGGCTGTACTGAAGATATTAAACCAACAACAATGTCTGCTGCCCTGTTTTGAAGCTCAGATGTTGGAAAAGGCTGTACAGTAACCCTATGGGAAAATTAATTGAGATGTGAGACCGTAAGCAATGAAACTGTCCGAGAAACATACAGAAATAAAGTGCTAAGATGTAACCAATTGAACTGTCCGAGAAACATACAGGAATAAAGTGCTAAGATGTAAGCAATGAAACTGTCCGAGAAACATACAGAAATAAAGTGCTAAGATGTAAGCAATGAAACTGTCCGAGAAACATACAGGAATAAAGTGCTAAGATGTAAGCAATGAAACTGTCCCGCGAAACATACAGAAATAAAGTGCTAAGATGTAACCAATTGAACTGTCCGAGAAACATACAGAAATAAAGTGCTAAGATGTAAGCAATGAAACTGTCCGAGAAACATACAGGAATAAAGTGCTAAGATGTAAGCAATGAAACTGTCCGAAAAACATACAGGAATAAAGTGCTAAGATGTAAGCAATTGAACTGTCCGAGAAACATACAGGAATAAAGTGCTAAGATGTAAGCAATTGAACTGTCCGAGAAACATACAGAAATAAAGTGCTAAGATGTAAGCAATTGAAACGAGAAACATACAGAAATAAAGTGCTAAGATGTAAACAATTGAAACTGTCCGAGAAACATACAGAAATAAAGTGCTAAGATGTAAGCAATGAAACTGTCCCGAGAAACATACAGAAATAAAGTGCTAAGATATAAGCAATGAAACTGTCCGAGAATCATAGAGGAATAAAGTGCTAAGATGTCAGCAATGAAACTGTCCGAGAAACATACAGAAATAAAGTGCTAAGATATAAGCAATGAAACTGTCCGAGAATCATAGAGGAATAAAGTGCTAAGATGTAAGCAATGAAACTGTCCGGGAAATATACAGGAATAAAGTGCTAAGATGTCAGCAATGAAACTGTCCGAGAAACATACATAAATAAAGTGCTAAGATGTAAGCAATGAAACTGTCCGAGAAACATATAGAAATAAAGTGCTAAGACGTAAGCAATGAAACTGTCCCGAGAAACATACAGAAATAAAGTGCTAAGATATAAGCAATGAAACTGTCCGAGAATCATAGAGGAATAAAGTGCTAAGATGTAAGCAATGAAACTGTCCGGGAAATATACAGGAATAAAGTGCTAAGATGTCAACAATGAAACTGTCCGAGAAACATACATAAATAAAGTGCTAAGATGTAAGCAATGAAACTGTCCGAGAAACATATAGAAATAAAGTGCTAAGACGTAAGCAATGAAACTGTCCGAGAAGCATACAGAAATAAAGTGCTAAGATGTAAGCAATGAAACTGTTCGAGAAACATACAGAAATAAAGTGCTAAGATGTAAGCAATGAAACTGTCCGAGAAACATACAGGAATAAAGTGCTAAGATGTAAGCAATGAAACTGTCCGAGAAACATACATAAATAAAGTGCTAAGATGTAAGCAATGAAACTGTCCGAGGAAAGATACAGGAATAAAGTGCTAAGATGTAAGCAATGAAACTGTCCGAGAAACATACATAAATAAAGTGCTAAGATGTAAGCAATGAAACTGTCCGAGAAACATATAGAAATAAAGTGCTAAGACGTAGGCAATGAAACTGTCCGAGAAGCATACAGAAATAAAGTGCTAAGATGTAAGCAATGAAACTGTCCGAGAAACATACAGAAATAAAGTGCTAAGATGTCAGCAATGAAACTGTCCGAGAAACATACATAAATAAAGTGCTAAGATGTAAGCAATGAAACTGTCCGAGAAACATATAGAAATAAAGTGCTAAGACGTAAGCAATGAAACTGTCCGAGAAACATACAGGAATAAAGTGCTAAGATGTAAGCAATGAAAATGTCCGAGAAACATACAGGAATAAAGTGCTAAGACGTAAGCAATGAAACTGTCCGAGAAACATACAGAAATAAAGTGCTAAGATGTAAGCAATGAAACTGTCCGAGAAACATACAGGAATAAAGTGCTAAGATGTAAGCAATGAAACTGTCCGAGAAACATACAGAAATAAAGTGCTAAGATGTCAGCAATGAAACTGTCCGAGGAAAGATACAGGAATAAAGTGCTAAGATGTAAGCAATGAAACTGTCCGAGAAACATAAAGGAATAAAGTGCTAAGATGTAAGCAATGAAACTGTCCGAGAAACATACAGGAATAAAGTGCTAAGATGTAAGCAATGAAACTGTCCGAGAAACATACATAAATAAAGTGCTAAGATGTAAGCAATGAAACTGTCCGAGAAACATATAGAAATAAAGTGCTAAGATGTAAGCAATGAAACTGTCCGAGAAACATATAGAAATAAAGTGCTAAGACGTAAGCAATGAAACTGTCCGAGAAACATACAGAAATAAAGTGCTAAGATGTAAGCAATGAAACTGTCCGAGGAAAGATACAGGAATAAAGTGCTAAGATGTAAGCAATGAAACTGTCCGAGAAACATAAAGGAATAAAGTGCTAAGATGTAAGCAATGAAACTGTCCGAGAAACATACAGGAATAAAGTGCTAAGATGTAAGCAATGAAACTGTCCGAGAAACATACATAAATAAAGTGCTAAGATGTAAGCAATGAAACTGTCCGAGAAACATATAGAAATAAAGTGCTAAGATGTAAGCAATGAAACTGTCCGAGAAACATATAGAAATAAAGTGCTAAGACGTAAGCAATGAAACTGTCCGAGAAACATACAGAAATAAAGTGCTAAGATGTAAGCAATGAAACTGTCCGAGAAGCATACAGAAATAAAGTGCTAAGATGTAAGCAATGAAACTGTCCGAGAAACATACAGAAATAAAGTGCTAAGATGTAAGCAATGAAACTGTCCGAGAAACATATAGAAATAAAGTGCTAAGACGTAAGCAATGAAACTGTCCGAGAAACATAAAGGAATAAAGTGCTAAGATGTAAGCAATGAAACTGTCCGAGAAACATATAGAAATAAAGTGCTAAGACGTAAGCAATGAAACTGTCCGAGAAACATACAGAAATAAAGTGCTAAGATGTAAGCAATGAAACTGTCCGAGAAGCATACAGAAATAAAGTGCTAAGATGTAAGCAATGAAACTGTCCGAGAAACATACAGAAATAAAGTGCTAAGATGTAAGCAATGCAACTGTCCGAGAAACATACAGAAATAAAGTGCTAAGATGTAAGCAATGAAACTGTCCGAGAAACATACAGAAATAAAGTGCTAAGATGTAAGCAATGAAACTGTCCGAGAAACACACAGAAATAAAGGGCTAAGATGTAAGCAATGAAACTGTCCGAGAAACATACAGAAATAAAGTGCTAAGATGTAAGCAATGAAACTGTCCGAGAAACATACAGAAATAAAGTGCTAAGATGTAAGCAATGAAACTGTCCGAGAAACATACAGGAATAAAGTGCTAAGATGTAAGCAATGAAACTGTCCGAGAAACATACAGAAATAAAGTGCTAAGATGTAAGCAATGAAACTGTCCGAGAAGCATACAGGAATAAAGTGCTAAGATGTAAGCAATGAAACTGTCCGAGAAACATACAGAATAAAGTGCTAAGATGTAAGCAATGAAACTGTCCGAGAAACATACAGGAATAAAGTGCTAAGATGTAAGCAATGAAACTGTCCGAGAAACATACAGAAATAAAGTGCTAAGATGTAAGCAATGAAACTGTCCGAGGAAAGATACAGGAATAAAGTGCTAAGATGTAAGCAATGAAACTGTCCGAGAAACATAAAGGAATAAAGTGCTAAGATGTAAGCAATGAAACTGTCCGAGAAACATACAGGAATAAAGTGCTAAGATGTAAGCAATGAAACTGTCCGAGAAACATACAGGAATAAAGTGCTAAGATGTAAGCAATGAAACTGTCCGAGAAACATACATAAATAAAGTGCTAAGATGTAAGCAATGAAACTGTCCGAGAAACATATAGAAATAAAGTGCTAAGATGTAAGCAATGAAACTGTCCGAGAAACATACATAAATAAAGTGCTAAGATGTAAGCAATGAAACTGTCCGAGAAACATATACAAATAAAGTGCTAAGACGTAAGCAATGAAACTGTCCGAGAAACATACAGGAATAAAGTGCTAAGATGTAAGCAATGAAACTGTCCGAGAAACATACATAAATAAAGTGCTAAGATGTAAGCAATGAAACTGTCCGAGAAACATATAGAAATAAAGTGCTAAGATGTCAGCAATGAAACTGTCCGAGAAGCATACAGGAATAAAGTGCTAAGATGTAAGCAATGAAACTGTCCGAGAAACATACATAAATAAAGTGCTAAGATGTAAGCAATGAAACTGTCCGAGAAACATACATAAATAAAGTGCTAAGATGTAAGCAATGAAACTGTCCGAGAAACATACATAAATAAAGTGCTAAGATGTAAGCAATGAAACTGTCCGAGAAACATACATAAATAAAGTGCTAAGATGTAAGCAATGAAACTGTCCGAGAAACATACATAAATAAAGTGCTAAGATGTAAGCAATGAAACTGTCCGAGAAACATACATAAATAAAGTGCTAAGATGTAAGCAATGAAACTGTCCGAGAAACATACATAAATAAAGTGCTAAGATGTAAGCAATGAAACTGTCCGAGAAACATATAGAAATAAAGTGCTAAGACGTAAGCAATGAAACTGTCCGAGAAACATACAGGAATAAAGTGCTAAGACGTAAGCAATGAAACTGTCCGAGAAACATACATAAATAAAGTGCTAAGATGTCAGCAATGAAACTGTCCGAGAAGCATACAGGAATAAAGTGCTAAGATGTAAGCAATGAAACTGTCCGAGAAACATACAGAAATAAAGTGCTAAGATGTAAGCAATGAAACTGTCCGAGAAACATACATAAATAAAGTGCTAATACGTAAGCAATGAAACTGTCCGAAAAACATACAGAAATAAAGTGCTAAGATGTAAGCAATGAAACTCTCCGAGAAACATATAGGAATAAAGTGCTAAGATGTAAGCAATGAAACTGTCCGAGAAACATACAGAAATAAAGTGCTAAGATGTAAGCAATGAAACTGTCCGAGAAACATACATAAATAAAGTGCTAAGATGTAAGCAATGAAACTGTCCGAGAAACATACATAAATAAAGTGCTAAGATGTAAGCAATGAAACTGTCCGAGAAACATACATAAATAAAGTGCTAAGATGTAAGCAATGAAACTGTCCGAGAAACATATAGAAATAAAGTGCTAAGACGTAAGCAATGAAACTGTCCGAGAAACATACAGAAATAAAGTGCGAAGATGTAAGCAATGAAACTGTCCGAGAAACATACAGAAATAAAGTGCGAAGATGTAAGCAATGAAACTGTCCGAGAAACATACATAAATAAAGTGCTAAGATGTAAGCAATGAAACTGTCCGAGAAACATATATAAATAAAGTGCTAAGATGTAAGCAATGAAATTGTCCGAGAAACATACATAAATAAAGTGCTAAGATGTAAGCAATGAAACTGTCCGAGAAACATACATAAATAAAGTGCTAAGATGTAAGCAATGAAACTGTCCGAGAAGCATACAGAAATAAAGTGCTAAGATGTAAGCAATGAAACTGTCCGAGAAGCATACAGAAATAAAGTGCTAAGACGTAAGCAATGAAACTGTCCGAGAAGCATACAGAAATAAAGTGCTAAGACGTAAGCAATGAAACTGTCCGAGAAACATACAGAAATAAAGTGCTAAGATGTAAGCAATGAAACTGTCCGAGAAACATACAGAAATAAAGTGCTAAGATGTAAGCAATGAAACTGTCCGAGAAACATACAGAAATAAAGTGCTAAGATGTAAGCAATGAAACTGTCCGAGAAACATACAGAAATAAAGTGCTAAGATGTAAGCAATGAAACTGTCCGAGAAACATACAGGAATAAAGTGCTAAGATGTAAGCAATGAAACTGTCCGAGAAACATACAGAAATAAAGTGCTAAGATGTAAGCAATGAAACTGTCCGAGAAACATACAGGAATAAAGTGCTAAGATGTAAGCAATGAAACTGTCCGAGAAACATACAGAAATAAAGTGCTAAGATGTAAGCAATGAAACTGTCCGAGAAACATATAGAAATAAAGTGCTAAGATGTCAGCAATGAAACTGTCCGAGAAGCATACAGGAATAAAGTGCTAAGATGTAAGCAATGAAACTGTCCGAGAAACATACATAAATAAAGTGCTAAGATGTAAGCAATGAAACTGTCCGAGAAACATACATAAATAAAGTGCTAAGATGTAAGCAATGAAACTGTCCGAGAAACATACATAAATAAAGTGCTAAGATGTAAGCAATGAAACTGTCCGAGAAACATACATAAATAAAGTGCTAAGATGTAAGCAATGAAACTGTCCGAGAAACATACATAAATAAAGTGCTAAGATGTAAGCAATGAAACTGTCCGAGAAACATACATAAATAAAGTGCTAAGATGTAAGCAATGAAACTGTCCGAGAAACATACATAAATAAAGTGCTAAGATGTAAGCAATGAAACTGTCCGAGAAACATATAGAAATAAAGTGCTAAGACGTAAGCAATGAAACTGTCCGAGAAACATACAGGAATAAAGTGCTAAGACGTAAGCAATGAAACTGTCCGAGAAACATACATAAATAAAGTGCTAAGATGTCAGCAATGAAACTGTCCGAGAAGCATACAGGAATAAAGTGCTAAGATGTAAGCAATGAAACTGTCCGAGAAACATACAGAAATAAAGTGCTAAGATGTAAGCAATGAAACTGTCCGAGAAACATACATAAATAAAGTGCTAATACGTAAGCAATGAAACTGTCCGAAAAACATACAGAAATAAAGTGCTAAGATGTAAGCAATGAAACTCTCCGAGAAACATATAGGAATAAAGTGCTAAGATGTAAGCAATGAAACTGTCCGAGAAACATACAGAAATAAAGTGCTAAGATGTAAGCAATGAAACTGTCCGAGAAACATACATAAATAAAGTGCTAAGATGTAAGCAATGAAACTGTCCGAGAAACATACATAAATAAAGTGCTAAGATGTAAGCAATGAAACTGTCCGAGAAACATACATAAATAAAGTGCTAAGATGTAAGCAATGAAACTGTCCGAGAAACATATAGAAATAAAGTGCTAAGACGTAAGCAATGAAACTGTCCGAGAAACATACAGAAATAAAGTGCGAAGATGTAAGCAATGAAACTGTCCGAGAAACATACAGAAATAAAGTGCGAAGATGTAAGCAATGAAACTGTCCGAGAAACATACATAAATAAAGTGCTAAGATGTAAGCAATGAAACTGTCCGAGAAACATATATAAATAAAGTGCTAAGATGTAAGCAATGAAATTGTCCGAGAAACATACATAAATAAAGTGCTAAGATGTAAGCAATGAAACTGTCCGAGAAACATACATAAATAAAGTGCTAAGATGTAAGCAATGAAACTGTCCGAGAAGCATACAGAAATAAAGTGCTAAGATGTAAGCAATGAAACTGTCCGAGAAGCATACAGAAATAAAGTGCTAAGACGTAAGCAATGAAACTGTCCGAGAAGCATACAGAAATAAAGTGCTAAGACGTAAGCAATGAAACTGTCCGAGAAACATACAGAAATAAAGTGCTAAGATGTAAGCAATGAAACTGTCCGAGAAACATACAGAAATAAAGTGCTAAGATGTAAGCAATGAAACTGTCCGAGAAACATACAGAAATAAAGTGCTAAGATGTAAGCAATGAAACTGTCCGAGAAACATACAGAAATAAAGTGCTAAGATGTAAGCAATGAAACTGTCCGAGAAACATACAGGAATAAAGTGCTAAGATGTAAGCAATGAAACTGTCCGAGAAACATACAGAAATAAAGTGCTAAGATGTAAGCAATGAAACTGTCCGAGAAACATACAGGAATAAAGTGCTAAGATGTAAGCAATGAAACTGTCCGAGAAACATACAGAAATAAAGTGCTAAGATGTAAGCAATGAAACTGTCCGAGAAACATACAGAAATAAAGTGCTAAGACGTAAGCAATGAAACTGTCCGAGAAACATACAGGAATAAAGTGCTAAGACGTAAGCAATGAAACTGTCCGAGAAACATACAGAAATAAAGTGCTAAGACGTAAGCAATGAAACTGTCCGAGAAACATACAGAAATAAAGTGCTAAGATGTAAGCAATGAAACTGTCCGAGAAACATACAGAAATAAAGTGCTAAGATGTAAGCAATGAAACTGTCCGAGAAACATACAGGAATAAAGTGCTAAGATGTAAGCAATGAAACTGTCCGAGAAACATACAGAAATAAAGTGCTAAGATGTAAGCAATGAAACTGTCCGAGAAACATACAGAAATAAAGTGCTAAGACGTAAGCAATGAAACTGTCCGAGAAACATACAGGAATAAAGTGCTAAGACGTAAGCAATGAAACTGTCCGAGAAACATACAGAAATAAAGTGCTAAGATGTAAGCAATGAAACTGTCCGAGAAACATACAGAAATAAAGTGCTAAGATGTAAGCAATGAAACTGTCCGAGAAACATACAGAAATAAAGTGCTAAGACGTAAGCAATGAAACTGTCCGAGAAACATACAGGAATAAAGTGCTAAGACGTAAGCAATGAAACTGTCCGAGAAACACACAGAAATAAAGGGCTAAGATGTAAGCAATGAAACTGTCCGAGAAACATACAGGAATAAAGTGCTAAGATGTCAGCAATGAAACTGTCCGAGAAACATACAGGAATAAAGTGCTAAGATGTAAGCAATGAAACTGTCCGAGAAACATACAGAAATAAAGTGCTAAGATGTAAGCAATGAAACTGTCCGAGAAACATACAGAAATAATGTGCTAAGATGTAAGCAATGAAACTGTCCGAGAAACATACAGAAATAAAGTGCTAAGGCGTAAGCAATGAAACTGTCCGAGAAACATACAGGAATAAAGTGCTAAGATGTAAGCAATGAAACTGTCCGAGAAACATACAGGAATAAAGTGCTAAGATGTAAGCAATGAAACTGTCCGAGAAACATACAGAAATAAAGTGCTAAGATGTAAGCAATGAAACTGTCCGAGAAACATACAGAAATAAAGTGCTAAGACGTAAGCAATGAAACTGTCCGAGAAACATACAGGAATAAAGTGCTAAGATGTAAGCAATGAAACTGTCCGAGAAACATACAGGAATAAAGTGCTAAGATGTCAGCAATGAAACTGTCCGAGAAACATACAGGAATAAAGTGCTAAGATGTCAGCAATGAAACTGTCCGAGAAACATACAGGAATAAAGTGCTAAGATGTCAGCAATGAAACTGTCCGAGAAACATACAGGAATAAAGTGCTAAGATGTCAGCAATGAAACTCTCCGAGAAACATACAGGAATAAAGTGCTAAGATGTAAGAAATGAAACTGTCCAAGAAACATACAGAAATAAAGTGCTCAGATGTAAGCAATGAAACTCTCCGAGAAACATACAGGAATAAAGTGCTAAGATGTAAGCAATGAAACTGTCCGAGAAACATACAGGAATAAAGTGCTAAGATGTAAGCAATAAAACTGTCCGAGAAACATACAGGAATAAAGTGCTAAGATGTAAGCAATGAAACTGTCCGAGAAACATACAGGAATAAAGTGCTAAGATGTAAGCAATGAAACTATCCGAGAAACATACAGAAATAAAGTGCTAAAATGAAACCAAGTCTTAAAAGTAGGTACATGTCGTTGTCCTGGTACATATATAGGACTAAGCCAACTTATGTCTAGTTCGCGTCAGTGTTTATCAATGCATACTACGTAGTTTAAAATGACACAATACTGCGGAACTAAAACCATCAAACGATTTCAAAATCCTCCTATGTGATAACAAGGCAAATATGTATATACTGAAAAGGAAAAAGAAACGCGACATGGGAATTTCCGCTATATATTTTATATACTGCACACTTAATTCCATATATATTCCAAGGAAATCCCAAGATGTTTTGTAAAAAAAAAATGCGCTTAGTTAGAGAAAGGACACAAATGTGATGTATCACAGTGCACGTTGTAACAAGAAATTCATAAATGTTGAAGTTCCTCTTTGAAAAATTGAGCCAGTTCAGTACTGTATTTAACGTAACGAGTTTGCAAAATGTTGCATCCTAAGTTTGCGCAAAACGCGTACTCTGGCAATAATGAAACTTTGCAGGAATACTATTTGCTGTGTTACGTGTTGTTTTAGTATTTTTTCCGAAAGAAAAGATCTTACGTAACCATGTACCAATCGATTAACAGCAGCATATTATTACAAGTAATTTAAACGCACATTTTAACCTCCCAGAAAAAGAAAATTGTGCATTTTTGGATGGAGAAATTGGATACGTGAACTACATTTGGCCAACAAAAACAAATTATTTCAGAATGTGTGTGAACCTAGAACGTGTGCGTGTGAGCGTGATTTAACACAAACATGCGTGTGTCTCACGCAAAGAATGGGAAACAAATTTAATACATTTATGCATTATTTATTTAAATTATGGCAATTGGAGCGTATATGTCTTTATATCTCTTGTTACGCCATTCTGACTTGTTTATCATTCATGTGACCACTTTGCTGTTGACACCAGTTGTGTGACACATGCTAATTCCCAAACATGTATTGACCATGAACCGGCTGCCTTTTGCTATCTTTTATATTGTTCCAATATGTATATTTACCAGTGTCATTACAGAATTTAACATTGCAATGTCGAAAACTATTTGCCTTTGGACGCATTTGTTGTCGGTTACTGTATTTGTCGCCCCCCGTGTTGTGCATTCAACTACAAGCAGGTGCCGACATTGTCGGAGTCGGCTATGATATTCTACACGGAAACCCAGACGGAGGCATTGGATCTATGAGTGGTCTGGACCCAGGCATCAAGGAAACAAAACATATTCTTCAGGTACTTTGTAGAAACATGTTCAAGATCTCACTACACACTTCTGTTTTATTCTATTGGATATTATGAATATAGTCCAATTTCCATCGAGCCCAGTATTGCATCTTATATTACTTCTCATGAACAGACTCTGTTAAACCTATTATGCTTCTTTCTCTCTGTGTTTCTTGCTTTCAAGGGATCACTTTTTCGGTATTTTGTTGTTGACATTCACACTATCGTTCGTTTAGTTAGGATCATTCAATGATCCTGGTCTACTGCTGTAAAATGTCGCCTGACTGCGAATTATTATTACCTGGCTTTTTGGGGTCTATGAGTCCAGTTTTTGTGGCTTTAAAGGGACACATGTCAATCTTGATTTTTTAAAAACTAGCGACGTTCCGTTAGTTTCTCTACATAAATTGCATTTGTTCAATCATTAATGTTAATTATAAGAATGGTATTAACCATTTGTTTTTGCATATTATTAAGTTTTGACATTATTGCACCAATAATATATTAAAACTTACAGTATAATACGACGAAATAGTGAATACTTAAAATTTCATTTATTTAAAAGAAACCAGGGTAAAAGTAAAACTGATACTGGATATATAAATCGAGACACCCATTTTAAATACTTCAAGATTGCCGTGTGTCCCTTCAAAGTAGAAAACTGTTAAAGTCGGTTCTAGGGGAATCGGGAGGTGTTTTACCTTATATCAATATCATCTGTGATAAACAGACTCAATAAAATCGAATCCGCTGTTTTCTAGACGAAAACTATTGTGTGTATATAGTATATTAGTCTAATTAAAGCAGAGTCCCAATGATCAGTACATGGAATAGGGAATCTTACATGAGTGCTCATTCATTATTGAATTTATTAAACGAGTTGGCAAATGCTATAATGCGAGGCTCTTGCCACGCATTATATAATTTTTGCTAGCGAGTTTAATAAATTCAATAATAAATGAGAACGAATGTTAGATTCTATTTATAACATAAGTTATAACGTCAGAAAACGTACATTAACGTGACGTATATGACGTCATTAACATTATGTTATACCACTAGTGGCATATCGAAACATTTGAATTGTGTTATTACACTCCCACACCACATGTTACGTGATAAAAATGATTAATAATAAATGCAGACAATTCTCAAGTTTTTGCGTCTGTGTGATCAAGATCGATTCAGGACGTTTGGGCACCAAACTATTTCGACACCTAGACGAATCGGCACCAACTCGTTTCGGCATCAAACCATTTGGCATCTATTTTAATTTTTACCCTAGACGTTTCGGCACCCATTTATATTCGAGTATCATAATGAAGTAAAGAAGTAAAGAAATTAAATATTTTCTATACGATCACTTGTAATTCATTTAAAATGCAAAGTTGATTGCCTCAACGGCAACTCCGAATTAATCACTTGTAAAATTTAAGTAAATATGACTTTTATATTATATTGTAGCATGGTCACTGAAATTCCCTTTGTAATAGCTCAGGTGTAAATTGTTTAATTGAAAATACTTGAATATGTTCCCTTTAACATGTATAATAATGTATACCTAAGACCAAATAAAAACGTATCTGTATTCATACAGTATCTTTTAATTCTTCACTTTTACCTTCCTGTCATCTCCATATCGACGACTACAGGTATGTGACTTGAACAAAGCCTCCACAAACTAACCCATTATTAAAAATCGTCTACATATAACGCATGCGTTATACTTTTCTTGTTCTCTCTTGTTTGTGTTCGTCCACTCCAATGGGACCTCTTGTATATAACCCCGTTGTTGTTACTTATGACGTTATAATCTCTTGTTCGTCTCTGCGAAGGTCAGTTTGAATGTGTCTCGCAAACATGATTGTGTCCTGACATTTCTGTGTCATTATTATAAAATGTAATTTGACGGTAGGTTTTACGATTCTTATATGTCGTAATAATGAAGCTCGGACACCACACACTTCTTACACTCCTTTTATAACCCTTTGATAATTAGATAACGCCAAATCCAGATGAAAGTTACAAGGAACTGAGCATTACCAGCCACCATTCATGTACCAAAACGTCGCGATCTGTACTGGTATACAGTCCTGCTTCTTACAGAGACGAGCTTTTTGAGGCTGTTCTTGTATCACGTATGTAATGTTTTTGTGTCATTTACATTTTTAATTGTATATGGAAGTAATTGATAAATGTTTAACTCCTCTGACCATTGGCCAAACGAGCTAATGAACATGCCACTCTGATAGCAAATTCTTTTGCCATTAAAAAAAACTTGTAAATCTTGTCTAATTTCAACTAAATGTTTTTCATGCGGAGATGATCATATTTAATCGTCATTTTGATTCGACGATTTTCAACGCAGTTATGACCCTTTTTTCATGCGGGGACATTGATTATTGTTTTTTTTATAGACAACTAAAGATTTGTTTACAAAAGCGTGCGTACTTCAAGAAAGCATAATACGTAACATGATGTTGATAAGAACTGAATTGAGAAAATACATCGAATCTTTATATTTACAGAAAATACCGCTTCCTCTCTGACGACGGCGGCGTTTTCATTGAGTGGATGTGAGTGACAAATTTGTCTTTATAACTAAATATTTCAAAAATAAGAGTTGTGTTTAAACCTTGACGTATGCAGATGAATCCATTTTCACAGAAACGTTACATATCAAGCAAAGGAACAAATAAATACAAGAACTTCGTGCACGTGTAAACTGTCATTGCTTATACATGTTTTCTAGTTGAAGTGATACCCACATTTCCAAAACTGCTTTTTAAACTGTCCTTGTTTCGATGTTTTGGTCATTTGTTCGAGTGTACACTAGCTTTGGAACTTTATTGGCAGTCTATACTTTTGCGATTTTCGTAATGGTGCACAAAATAGCAGTGAACATTTGTTTTTTCGCTCTACTGGCCACAGATAATGCATGCCTCACACAGTTATTTTTATTGATTAAATAAAAAAGTTTTGCGCTTTGCTCTAGCACCTTCATATTTCATCCGATCTTAACCAAATTTAGCCAGATTGTTGATCTTATATACTATTGTCACCACAACCCCAGGATTACTCTGTGAATAAACTCGGTAGCCTATGCTACATGCGAATCATGTGACCTCTGGGTGGGGCCAAATTGTAGTCCAGTGTCACCATTTTAACCAGATGGTAGAGGACCATAAGCTAATGTTGCATGCAGTATATAAGTTCTCTATCTATAGTAGTTTCAGAGTATATATATGTTAAAGGCTGTCCTATACCCCTCTACAAAACTGTAACACCCGGGCAGGGCCAAATTGTACCACAGGTTCAACTTTAACATAATGGTAGAGGATCACTTGTTCCCTACGTCAGTGAAAACTCTACATAGATTATATCTGGTGCCATGGGCGAGGCCACCTTTACTCAGAAGACTATTTGAACAATCTTGATAGTCTATTATCTGGAACGATCATTTTTGAACAAAGCTGTCGGAATCCGTTATGTGGTTTAGATTAAGATTTATTAAGGTTTCGAGTAGGGAAGGCCATTTTGATTTTGTGTTTGTATTAATTTCAATAATTATCTAATAATTATTCGTTTGATGTTTGGTTAAAATCGGTCAAGCCGTTTTTAGAAGGTCGGTTACTCTTAGTCTTTGGCGGCTTACGTGAACTAAAAAGTGACGTTTCAGTATTTATGTTTCGGTCTTTATTTACCCTTTGACTTAGCGCAACGAGTTTTATAGTCTGTACGTATACCTCGTTTGTTTGTGTGCACGCGCGCGTGTATATGTTTGCGTGTGCATGCGCGCGCGTTTGTGTGGTAGCGGGCGTATGCAAATAAATACGTTAATCGATAATTAAATCGTGAACAATATTACAGTTAGAATATTAATTGTTACAGTGTACAATGAAATACAGACAGCTACCAGTGTACACGAACAAATATTTGTTGATGAGAAGACCGAATGTAAGACATCCGCGGTCACGTATAAGGAAGATCTTGCTATCGTCGACAATTTCTCGATCACACGATAGTTCGCTGCGGCCGTTTGTCAGTTACCTGATGTTTACGACGACAACAAATACGAAGCATTCTTGGATCATTGGGGAACCGTACCTATTTTTATTTTATTATTAGTTTAAAACAATTTGTTTGGCAAATAAACTGAAATTTAAGAAACTGATAAATAAACTGACCAAAACTGCATTTATATGTTTCTCATGGTCACCAAGCTTTAATCTTACATTTTATTTTGAGAGAGAACGAGAGAGAGGTTTTGTTCGAAAGATACTAAAATGATGGTATAAGACTTGGTGTGTATTCAATATTCAATATTTTAGCAATTTGTCTTTTTTCAGCATGTTGTCATGGAAGCGACCTTTGGTCAAACGTACAAACAACGATTTGAAACGGACAAGGCTTCGATTTTCAATCATGTTACTACATATGTAAGTTTTTTTTCTCTAGATCCCTAATGTTCCTTAAGCTTGTAATATTGTTATATTTTTGTTAGGTTTCGGAATTAGTCGAGTAACGCACTTTATTAAACAAGTGCCCCAGTTGTATTGACCGATGCAGAAACTGCCGCAGCTATTGCAATAACAACCACTGCATTTATTGTTGTCATAAATTCTGAAAATAACTGTGATTTTCCTTTCAGAAACCTTTAAGAGCTGTGTTTGGTTGGTTTGGTTATTTTTAAAGCTGCAAACTTTGGTTGTATGTTTAGTACAATTCAATCAAAATGTATTTAAAATAACATGTATGATCTTAAATATGTTTTGTTTGAAATAGTACGTGCGTCAGTTCTCGTGCAGAATGGTCGTATTTTCTTGTGCGTCAAGGTCCCGGGCTAAATTAGAAAATACCATTTTCCCCAAGGACCGCTGGTTAACTGTCCAGCGATCTAACATCTGACCATCGAGAAAACAAGGGTTGCAATCGGTTATTTAATCGGTTTCATACACCCCACCTGAATTTTTATTTACAACTTCAAAAAAGAAGCAGTCGTAAGCCTTTACTCGAACTGACAATGTTTAATAACAGATGGTACTGAATATTTGAGGTGCGACCTTTGTATGACATGAAACTGTTTTTAAGCGAATTACATATTCGTTGGAATTTTAATTTTACGGTATCGATATATTTTATCAACAGGCTCCACATCTGATTTCCCAAGGTCCAGACATGTCTGAAGTTTTAGACGCCAAAGGATATTCTGGTAGTATTGCGGCTGATCATACTATCGGAGCACTTCACTATTCAGTAACAGAAACAGCTGACATGCCAACTGGTGTCAGCATTGAACCCATTTCTGATGCATTAACAGACAAATACTGGATGGTTTGTGTTTTATTCAATGCTTTTAGCTCTACTGCCCGTAGGTCAATACGGTCGATAATGTGTCCGTCGTTCGTAAACCTTTTGCTCGTTAGCGGTCTAGTATATTTATATTTCTTCCGATCTTTAGAAAACTTGACACGAAAGCGGGAGTGTGCAGTACTGGTTCTACCCAGGAAATGTAGGTGGTCTGTCTCCGCCACAAAAATATATCGACCGTCATATATAACCTTACATGTGTTGGAAACGACGTAAAACACCATACAAACAAGCAAACAAACAGAGTGCAAATATACCCTCCGCGTGATGCCATCACAAATGAACTGTCCGTATCATGCACATAATCGTCACTTGGCTCCAAAATTAGCTCAAATAATGGAATGTAGGCATACAGCTAAGAAATCTTTATTATTGAGAGTTCTGAAAAACTTGACCAAGAGTGAACTAAATATCAAAGTCAGTTGATAAACAAAGAAGATATGGCCATTTGAAGGTTTAAACGGAATGAAAGTCGACATTTTGAGAACTATGACATCACAGTCCTCAATTACCATATGTGACATATTTATTTTGATTTATTGGGGAACAATAAGTATGCTAAAGTGTTATAAAGCATTATATTGCAAGTAAGGATGTTTCATTAATTTGCAATGATTTTCTTTACTTTTAACTGATATTTACCGATATGCCATAATTTAGTTTATTATGTCATATTTCTCGAAATGGCGGCTCCCATATCCGTTTGAGGACAACCTTTAAATGGTCATTTCTGCTTTGCTTATAATTCGATTTTGATAATTCTTACATTTTTTCCAACTTCTACAGATCTCTCAATAATAAAGAGTGTTTGGCTGTGTCGCTACATTCCCATTAATTCAGATGGTCGGACATGAACAGTCTCAATCAAACCGAGACTTGCAATATTTCGTATTTATCGTGTTCGGTCGTCTCTCATACTCTTTTATCAGCGTTGTACGGTATTCTGGGATTCCACTAAGTCCTAAAGATTATCCAGATCTCGCTTTTCTTTCAACTTGATACGCCTCTTTCCACGCAGACTGGCCACTGTCAGAGTAATTATTGGAGGTTGCGTTGGTAGGATCTCAGGGCAAGCACCGAATGCGTCTTTCTGTATTGGGTACAAGCAAGATTTGTACAAATCCTTGGTCCAAGTTAGTATTTGTCAAGTACTCTTACGTGTCATCTAGGTTACATGACAAAGTGGCCCGATTCCCATTATCCAGTAAGGACATAAAGAACTATAGATGATTAGATACGAAGGCTGCGCTCTTCCAAGCGCCTTTTGCTTCCTCTCTCTACCTTTCTCGTGGTCTTAAGGTGGTCTCTCTGGTTTACGGTAGTTGTTGTGACCCAATTTTCTCCGTTTAACTGCAGATCGGTATCGCCTCTGAAGTTTTCTCAATTCTTCTCTATCTCATTTTCGTAGCAGTCGTCTGTTTGGCTGGCCTGCAGGTTTGTTTTTTCCTTTCTTTGTTTTACGAAATCACTCTCTACCGAAGTTGTAGACATTCGCGATAAAGGGTTTTAGCTTGCTATGTGCTCCTCCCTATAATTTGAACCAGCGATAATTAATCTAGCCTTGCCGGGATGCCACTAACGACTGTTATTATCCCAAGCTCTGAGACAATGTGGTTTTCTATACAAACATACTCGAATCATGCCGTTTACATATTTAATACAAAACATGGGTCCCGTGATAAGCACCAGAGGAACACCACATGGTTCTTTCCGAACAATTTCTGAGCTGTTGTAGATATCAAATATTTCTATCATTGGTCTTGTTGACCTAATTCCAAATGCTGTATACAATTTGGTAAATAATGGAAATAAAAGATAATATTTACGTCACGAGACATCTTAACTGACATTATTAAGTTGTTGTGTATTATTATTTAATATGTTTGCTTATTTTATTAATTCATTTGCTTAAAAGCTGTAATAGGTGTTCGATCCTCAATATATTTGCAGGATACCGAAGTCTACTCAAACATCCATGTATGTGAACTTATCGCAAATCAACGACATGCCATTCTGGCAAACGTGCGCATAGCATTACTGTTGTACACTACGAGGAAATCTACTCCAATAATATCAGGCAAATACATTAAGCAAGGTTTTACGTAAGCGTAAAATAGCTGCCGAGAGAAAATAATATATCTGGAGAGGAACTAGAGAAAAAGATTTAAATAATAACAATAGATTAAGTCAACGAAAGCTTAAACAATATTGAGAAAGAAGGATGGTTATCATGTGCACGCCCTGGTTTTTCTTTCTTACCAGACACAATCTTCCTAGGACGCGTCTCCCCAAAATGCATCCTCGATACCATCAGTAAGTATGTTTTCTACTATACACGTTGTTTTCAAGGCATACGGAACTAACTAGCTACTCTCTATGTAAATATCTTATTATGCACATTTATACGTGTAATACCTCGTGCGATTACGCGTGTAATACCTCGTGCGATTACGCGTGTAATACCAAAGTGAGAAGTCCAATGATCTTCATTCAGTTGCATGAGGTTATAATAGCGTAATTGAGTCTCCATTGCCCTTCCATAGTAAAGTTAGAATGTTGACAACCTGTTAAAAACTCAAACTTCGTTAGAATTCTGGGAAACTTACTTTATCATGCAAATAAACATGTCTGCTATTAAACATCAGCAAGGAAATAGGGGGTTTAATACCTTCTAAGAAACATTTCTTCAGTTGTATACTAACACCGGGTCAAAGGTCAACACTATTTCTACCCCTTGCAATTTCATACCCTGTCTACTTTCACTTCTTAAATTTATATCAAAATCTGTCAAAAACATGATGAGCTGCATTTTCAAATATCAACAACATGTCCAGAATACAGTTACAGCCAAAAAATAACAGGAAATTGTACTAAAAAAAGTTTTTAAAGAAAAAAAGATTAGCACTCTTTAATACAGAACTACTTTCGACTGCACCAGGCGAGCACATCCTGTTGATTTAGTGTAATTAGACCTATATCGCGAAACTGAGAGATTAGACTGGCAAATTGCCCGGAGGGGCACCTGGGGTCTTCCTCCAGCAATGGAAGCGGAAAAGTCACCATATGACCTTAACTATTTGACCTTATGGGTGCGACTATAACACCCATTTCAATTCTTCTCTGAAACTATGAAACTTGATGCTGTGACAAACGGTCTAAAATGTGTAACATTTATTCAGCGAGTCATAGTCATTTGGCTCTCTTGGTTTTCAATTGAATGTAAATAGAACCTCGAGGTAAATAACATTTTTCACAAAAGGCAATGTGAAACTATTAGACATTAGGCCATCCTTAAAAACATATTTGTTTGGTGTTTCCCGACCCAGGATTTTATACGTGGGTAGGTAGGTAGGTGATTATTATTTATTTATTTTTGCAAAAAACGCAAAAAACCTTAAGACATGAAAGAAAAAAATATTTTTTTAAAGAATTGCTATAATAGGGTAGGGCCCTTTTTCGTGGGTAGGCAGGGAAACAGCAAACCAACAATTTTTTATGGTCGGCCTTAGGTTATTTTTTTCTGAAGAATTCAAACATACGCTATTACTGATACTATGTAACATGTTTCAGATGTTCCTCTAACATGGACAGCACCAGCAACAGAAGCAACACCAGCAGCAACAACAGCAAAACCCGAACTGCCGTTAGTTTGGCCTTCTGGTACTTATGGTCTCCCTAAAGCAAGAACGGGTTTCCCAAATGGATGGTCAGAAGGTTGGATATCCGAAGACACCGAAGATGATTATTATAATGCTTGGGGGAGTAATGCACCAAACTTACTTGCGGGTAAGGATTAGAACCGGCATTACGTGGTCTGAGTATTAACTTTCATACCCCATCAAACCGCTTTTCCAAGAAGCGAAAACGGAGTTGGCTGGGGTATGAAATAAAACCTTTATTTTGGCTTAAAAAGTTTTCATAGTGTAAAATTAAAACATTTATTAGGTAATTTTAAACAGGTTATCACATTTTTTTCAGTAACAAATGTTTTTAAACCTATTTTATTGTCAAAATATCCGTTAAAAAAAATCAGCGGCCAGAAGTTAGGATGATATTTGATATTCGACATTCGATTTTCAAGTTGAATATCGAAAAATAAAAAACTCGAGATTCGTTATTCAACAAAAAAAATCTGAATATCTAAAAACAAAAAAACTCGAGATTCGTTATATAACCAAAAAAAATCTGAATATTGAAAAACAAAAATCTCGAGATTCGTTATTCAACAAAAAAATCTGAATATCGAAAAACAAAAAAACTCGAGATTCCTTATTCAACCAAAAATATCTGAATATCGAAAAACAAAAATCTCGAGATTCGTTATTCAACAAAAAAAATTGGAATATCGAAAAACAAAAAACTCGAGATTCGTTATACAAAAAATAAGTTTTGAATGTCGAAAACAAAAACTCGAGATTCGTTATTCAACAAAAAAATCTGAATATCGAAAAAACAACGAGATTCGTTATTCAAAAAATAAAAAATAAACACTCGAGATTCGTTATTCAACAAAAAAAAAAGCTCAATATCGAAAAACAAAAAACTCTAGATTCGTTATTCAAAAAATAAGTTTTGAATGACGAAAAACAAAAAACTCGAGATTAGTTATTCAACAAAAAAAATCCAAATATTCAACCAAAAAAGACCTGAATATCGAAAAACAAAAAAATCGAGATTCGTTATTCAACAAAAAAAATCTGAATATCGAAAATCAAAAAACTCTAGTTTTGAAAATCGGTTGAGAAATAAATATTTTACAGCCCAAATAAGTTTTTGACGGTGCTTTTCCCATGTAAATTCCTTGTTGATGGGACAGCAGAAAATTAAGACATTTCATATAACTTCAGTTAGCCTTCATACTTTCACGAGATTGCTTATTCAACAAAAAAATCTGAATATCGAAAAACAAAAAACTCGAGATTCGTTATTCAACTTGAATATCGAATGTCGAATATCGAATATCATGCTAACTTCAGCCCGCCTAATGGAATTAAGGCGGGACCACGTAATTGAACTAATATGGCTGTAGTTATCGTGTAGCATTGGCTTATGGGATGACCATAATGTGTAACTACTTGGGGTAATTAAAGTCCCCGCTCCTTTATCTGGCATATTTTATGTAGATTGCCTATAGAAACGTTATTTTATTTTTTAATACACGGCACGACACTGAAGTAGATATTCGAATCAATCTATCGGGGAAGGGAAGGGTCAACTATTTTATATAGATTCTCAGAAACATTTTCATGTTATATAATATCATGTTGCTCCATCACATTTGCACACATGATGACCCTGGGTCTAAAATGGCTTTCTATTTTGCCAGTATTTCATCTCGTTTATACGTTAGCCTTAGTAGCGTTTTGTATTTATCTGGTCGTACGTAACAGTTTATAAACCTTAACTTGATTTATTTCATTTATTTCCTACATACCTAACATATTTCATTTAGCATTTCGTAAAGGTTTTGTGTTTTTATACTACAAAACAGAGACAACACTCATTCCTTTGTTTCAGCTACGTATATTTGTATTTCTATTGCATTGTCCTTAAATGAAACACGTTAACGTGATTTTAATTCTCAGTGAAAAAACGTTTACCTTAACGCATGTCAAACTAGCCTACTGCTTTTATTAGCCCGTAGAAAGATCGAACTATCGAATTCAACCATTCCGGGAGCAAAGAATAGGGCCACTGCAGATCCCGTTGGAGGGGTAGGCAGAGGGGTAGAAGCCCACCCCACCCAAATTCATGTTCATTTATGACCCCTGCATTGTTTCAGGTGCCATCTTGCTCAAATCACTAGAGCAGTGGCAGAAAAACAATAAACGTGGCTCCAGCGTAAATGGAGTGCCTACAATTGAATGTGCAGCAACTCTGCAGTTCTGCAGGTGAGAAGGTTCTAGACCCATTCTCCATATTTTATCTCGATGTACATGGAGGATGAGCCTGGCATGTTCATTCCTGTTAGGCGCCCTATAACCTTTCATGTGTTGGTGCGCCTTAAAACCCAATTCAATTCAATCTTTAAATACATGTTTAACCAGTTTATCACCATAGTTATGACGTATTTTCGCTACTTCCAGGGCAGTTTAGTGTGAGTAGTATTCAGTCTAAGTTTTGTGTAAAACCAAGCACCATAGACTCACAGGATTCCATTGCTTGGCCTAGCGGAACATACTGCATACTGCGGAAATTAGTGTGCCCTAATGTTAAAAGTACTTTCGTACAACTGTACATAACATTGTATATGCTTTGTTTGTTTGTTTTTGTTTGTATGGTATTTTACGTCATTTTTAATGTAAGGTTATATATGACGGTTGATCTTTTGTGGTGGAGGCAGACCACCCACTTATCCTAGGTAGAACCTTTACTGTACACCTCCCGCCATTTGTAAGAATCGACACTTCCTCGCTTACAAGTCGAGCTCCCAGTGGAAGGTTATATATGACGGTCGATTGTTTGTGGTGGAGGCAGACCACCCATTTTTCCTGGGTAGAACCATTACTGTACACCTCCTGCCATCCGTAAGAATCGACACTTCAACACTTACAAGTCGAGCTCCAACGTAGCGGTGAGAGGCAAAGCATTTTATATGCCAAACATTAGTATTTACATATGCGTGTATAAGTGTTGATCCGGTGTGTATTTCACAATGGTCATATGACGGGCATATTAATGTAAGGGCGAGTGAAGTCCTTAATATTCGATTAAAAATCGGTTTCTAAATAAGTTCTTTAAGAGGGAAAAGTAAAAGACGACTACATTACTTCAGGTTTACTACGATTTAATTTAACAATAAGAGAACGAATGGCCCATATATATATATAAAAAAACAACAACAAGAAATCGGTAGAACCGATGGATGATCCCCGAATAAAGGTACACATGTACAATCGGATGAAAAATTTAGGAGGATTCGAGCGGACAAGCTTTATATTTGAAAAAAAAAATCAAATGACCCTAACACCGCCAAAAAAACAAAACAATAAAAAACACAACAACAAACAAACAGAAAGTCCTGACAATATGTGCTACTAGACTACTAGACATCTTATTGATATTTCATCATACCAAGTTTCATGAAAATCAGATAAAACATGTAGGATGTAGGAGTTGAGCGTGACTGCTTTACATTTGAAAATCTTCTAAGTCCCAAAATCATTCAATCGGAACCCCTGACAATATGCGCTACTAGACATCATAGTGGTACTTCCTATAAAGTATCATGAAAATCGGACAAACAATGTAGAAGGCGTTGAATGGACAAGCTTTTGATTTGAAAAAAAAATATCATTCAAAGTCGCGTAACTCCTGCACAAATAATTCAACCGGAACGTCCTGACAATATGCGCTACTTGACAATACTGATACTTCCTATGAAGTTTCATGAAAATCGGTGAACAGCTTGAGAGTTAAACGGAAACGCTTTAGATTCAAAAACAATTCAAAGTCTCATAACTCCGCAAAAAATCATTCAACCGGAACGTCCTGACAATACGCGCTACTAGACATTATATTGATACTGCCTGTGAAGTTTAATGAAAATCGGATGAAAAACGTAAGAGGAGTTGAGCGGAAAAGAAAGCAGGACGAACAGACATACGAACGTACATACGTCCGTACCATACGTCCGTTCATTCGGACAAACGGACATGATGGCAACTATATGCCCCCCCCCACGGACATTTCGGGGAGCATAAAAAGGATATAAACGTTTAGAAAAAGAGAAAAAACACGAGAATCATAGAGGCTTTTAGTAAGTCAACTACATTTTAAACACTTACCTACTTGCCAAGTTGCAGACATTGCTGATTCAGTCTATCAATGTATGTTAAAGGTTTTTCGCCGGGTTCTATCTATTTTGACGACGAGGATGACTCCAACGGTAACAGACGTGGTGGCACGCTCCCTGATGGTAAATTTGATGGTAACACAAGGCTTGATTTCTGCTGCAGGTAATAATTTAAACGGAAATAAAATGTTTCATTAAGTAGAGTTTAATTATATATGTAGATTATGAATTTTAACAAATACCTACACAAAGAAATAAACGTCTTTGGTGTGTTTTATATTTATGTTTTGCCTTTTTTTCATTTATTATTACTATTCATTTTCATCGTACGGGTTTGACGGCGCTTTTTGCCTGCAAATATTAATGCCCTTTGCCCGCGCGTGCAGACAAATGGTGTCAATTGTGCGGACAAAAAGCTACATACGACAATTTAAACAAATCGAGACAAAATGCAACGCAGACAAAAAACTCCGTGTGGACAAAAAACGCCATCACATACGGGCAACACTTATGCAAATGTGTCGCATTCTGTTTAGTGGCACTTGTCATTTACATTTTAGAAGACAATCCTATTTCAATTACCAAATTCAATAATTCCTTTATTTTATGCCTACTGATGAGGTATTAGGATTAATCAGTGAAATATAACCGTTGTTTTCACTGTTAATTTTCACTGCCGGAACTACTTTTTAAATGTCGCAGTTTTGGAAAATAGGTCAAGAAGTTCAGGATGTGCTGTCATTTAGAGTGTTTCAGTTTAAACAACAACAACAACAACAACAACAACTTGATATGAAAGCTATATCACTGGATTGGAAATAACTTTACTAAGAAAACGGATCATACTTTATTGAAATTAAAGCAATATGATAAGTCAAAAAAAGAGTAAAAATACCATGTTGAGCTGATGACATCGCCGAACATGTTTTATTTCTGCTTATAGCGAGCGCAAGCGAGCTCCTATGGTATCATGCAGGCGAAAAGTAAACATAGCCATCCATCGTTTGAAAAGTCTTGGGTCATTTACGACAGTTTATGGGCGACTTCAACCGTAAAGTAGCATATTTCGTTACGAAATTAACAAGATAAGCATTCGTAGAAATCATTAAGAATGGTGGTTTCCAAGAAGAATGAGGTGAAAAAACCATTAAAAACCTTTCTCGAACCCATCCAAAAATGACAATGAAATTGCATTTTTACCAATGTCGCCAAAACGGCCATTAACCGGAAGCATAGCCCAAAGTGTTACCTTGCGCGTTGTTCATTGGCGAAAATTCGTCAACACATTTCACAATTTAATAAAAGTAGATTTCGTGTCGCAGAAATGTATATGTCTTGCTAACCGATTAGGATAAACAAATGATTTGGTTAAAAACTATCTTTCATTTGTTTATTTTCCCGTAAAACCATAAATGCAATCGGAATTCTTCGCAGATTTCCGTATTCAGTCGTCTACTATTGTAAGCCATTGACGGAAATCGACGAGGTTATTCCGTGTTCATTCGTGTCAAACCCGAACAATCTGGCAATTTCCGGAAATGTTACGGAAATTATAAATACAATGACAAGACGTCATTGATTTACGTCATCATCGTATGTCGTCACATTATGACGTATGGTCTGTTAGTAAACAATTAGTGAGCAAGGTGCTTATTACCGATCCATCTTTCTTTGTTTCTTTTTTCTTTCTTTCTTTCTTTCTTCCAATACTATTGACGTATTATACACATATTTATGATTATCACAGTTTCGTTTATGTGGATGAGTTTACCTGCAGGCTTTTTTATGATTACCACAGAAGTTCAGCGAGATGTTCAACCTGAATATGGTATGTCTCTCCCTGCAAAGGAGACCAACGGCTTTACATCAGTAGGGAAGAATGACATACTTTCACAGTAACTTTAACTGTCTTACACGAATAGTTCTAGATCTAAGGGAGTGCGTTATGAATTCTCGAGACGTGAACTTCCGGGAGTCGAACCCCAGACTTCTATATCCAGAGGCAAGTAAGCTAACCACTCTGTCATCGCATCCTTTTTTACCGCACAGTAACATTATGGTCCATTATGAAAAAATATAACTACTATCATTTAGAACAACACCAGGTCTAGAGTGACTAAACGATGGTTAGGCCCAATATGTTACTCACACTGACAGGGGTAGGAACAGCCTCCTTCCCGAGATCTCAATAATTTGACTGGCGTGTTTGGGTAGGGGAAGTTCAAATGGTATTTTTACCCTATGTTGCATATTTTGGGGCGCCTCGACCTTTTATCCAAAAATGGTTTTAATGAGTTGGGCAAACCGAAATTAAGACATTCTGAAACTATTGAGGCTAACTGAAGTTATATTTGAGATTTCTTATTTTTTTGCTGTCCCAGCAACACGGCAGATGTACACCCGAAAGAGGCTAATGCAGGATGTAGACATATAGATAGGAATTTACATACAAAAAGCCTCATCTGAACTGATGGCTGTAAAATATTTATTTTTTAACCGAATTTCCAAACTAAGGTGTTTTTATTTATCACTAAAATTGCCAGTTCCAATTATATATAATATATTTACATTTTGTTAAAATTACTCACTCACATAGCTGAAAAACCTTTAGCTTAAACAAACGCCCGAAATAATAGCAAATTTGTCGGGTTTAGACTCCACCATAATAATGTATAGAATTTGTATTTTTTATTTTTGGCTGGATTGAGTAGCAAATCCAGGCTTACAGTTTGGCGATTTCCATGTGTCTGTCCGTCTATCCGTTCGTCCGTCTACGAGTTTTGAAGTTTTCGTTAAAGTTTTTGTTTTTTCCTCATTTCTCAAAAATGAATTGTCGAAAAGCTTTGAAACTTGACACTTGTTTAACATCATTACAAATGTTATATGAAAATAACCCTAACTATGTCATGTATTTTACCTGGACTACCCCACTTTTCACACAGATTTTTCACTTAAAATGTTAAATTCGCAATCCGGCTTTCGCGCCACTATTGGTGCTTCACTTCTTTTTCTTTTTTTTTGTTACTTTTAACAAAGTTTGATGTTTCCACTGGACCCCCATATAAATGAAACGTTCCTATGCCAGTGTACCTGTAACCGGTCATCCGGTTTGGTCTGATGCTACGGAGTAGTTCAAATTTGAAGGTGATGAAAACACGGTTTGGAAACTTTACCTGTCTTCTGCTTCAATCGATCTATGCTTTTCTCAGTCCTATCATTTCACTATTTTTGTTTTTCTACCACCGACAGAAACATTAGGGTCAAATAGGACACTCAGTTTCTTAAAATGTAGATGTAGATGTAGATGTAGAAACTAATAAGTATCTTGAGCACAGCTAGTGCTAAACGTCAAGAACAGTGAAACAAACCAACATCTTTTCTACATAGCATTTGATGAATTTGGTGCATTTTCAGAATATATTGATGAAAAACGTCGGACCCGGTGTCCTCCACCCCCAGACATAGTCAACTAAATATTGAACTAATATTCTGAAAATGGACCACCATTTATTAAATGTCAAGTAGGAAACAACAAATTCCTATGTTTTAAAATCATTGTACTTTTCTCAAACATACATCATCATAATGATTAGACAATACGTATGAATCAATTTAACACACGTTGAAGAATGACATAACGTTGAAACCGTAATTACATGTTGTTCGGCAAAAAAGTATACGCGTGCATCACAGTTTATGTATATAGCTTTCATACACTGATGTAGTAGCAGCTTTTATGACGGTTGGTGATTCAGCCAATGTCGATCCAGACTGGATCATGACTAGATAGCCGTTCGAAGTTCGTTCCATGCCATATCTGTCCTGTCTGGGAACGAATTGAAATTTGACCGAAGCATTGTGGTGTACTGGTTAGAGCGTCTGCCTTGCATTCGGGAGGTCGTGGGTTCGAGTCCCCTGACCGCGTCATACCAGATACTTTAAAAATGGAACCCTTGCCTGACGAGCAAATAATGGGTAGTGCTACGACTGATTGACCAGTGTCAGAATAATGTGACTGGGGGTATCATGTCTACTACGGTGTGGTATTCCAGTGTGGCAGCACTATAAAGAAACCATTGAGTTCGCTGCTTCAAGTAGACATATCATCACATCACACACAAACACACAGATAAAAGTCCAGACTCCATTGTGCCTATAATCGTCGGGTACGACGCCTGTCGTAGGCGGACGGATTATAATCCTTAGAAATACACACACGAATTGAAATTTGTTGGGGTGGGATGTCACGATTCATAAGACACGTACAGGTAGACTTGCACTAGACGTGAGAATCATGGCTCTTATGGTGGTATGTACCTACCATGGTATAGGTACACGCCATAAGAGCTACGATTCTCGTAGCTAGACATGCACATACCGGTGCATACATACGCAGCGGCACAATCAAACATGAACTGTGCTCGCCCTATAGGTTTAACCTATTTCATATTACACTTTGGTTATAAAGCATACAATAAAAAGATAATTTGTTGTTGTGTATTGAAAAATATATTTATAATGTCATATTGAAATAATTAAAAGTTTATATTTTTAATGTTGAAATATCAATAATAAAATGGCATGAACGTCTCAAACATATGTCGAAAAATGGACCGGCCCAGGTGGCGGTTACACAAAGAAGCGTCTAGATCCAACCATGATCATATTGGTACCAGTGCCGGTATTAGCGCTCAACGGTGTTCTTGAGTACCTTGACCGGAAATAAAAACTGAATGGAATACATAGCCTAGCCCTCGTAATGCAAGCAAAAACATTGAAAACATTCTGTTGTACTTAATATTTTTCATAAATTGCTTGTGACTTTCAATTTTGTATGACTCTATTATTTTAAATATGTTGCATTCTAGGTAGTATGACGTCAATGCAGTAACTGAAGGGTTGCCTGTGTAAACCTAGGTAGTGCCCTTGGGAAAGTCATTTGATTACCCATAGGTCTCACACCTCAATTAATTTTCCCATAGGTTTACTGTACGGCCTTTTCCAACATCTGAGCTTCAAAGCCGGGCAGCAGACATTGTTGTTGGTTTAATATCTTCAGTATAGCCAGGACCAGTAATTTTAAAAAATAAAATACATCAGTTAGCCAGGTTGATTTTTTTCTCGCTCATGTTTATGTGACCCCTATGGAAAATACAAAAACATACACTATTATGCTGAATATGTGGTGCTTAGGTCAAACACTTCTGAAATTTGAATGAAACCTCATAACAACTTGGTATTTTCTGTATCATCTGTCTTAAACACTGCATATGTAGGCTAAAGCAAAGAAAAAACTATTTTTCAAATTAGAAATTGCCTGAAAATGAGAAAAAAATAGAATTAGTTTCTGTTTTACTTTTGTCTCAGGGGAGATAACAGAGGTGTTAGACCTAACGAAACCAGAAGATCAAATTGGTTATAGCATTGATTTCTCTGATTTCTTTGTATCCTTGTTTTAAATGACTCTTTACAATGTGTAAAGATTGTAAGATATAACAATTAAAATCTAATACAATTACGTTTATTTACCATCTTTAGGGCAGATGCACGCGTATTCAGGCCAATTCGTTTGCCGACGAAACATAACTTTATTCTATACCAGTTTGACCAACACAGTTGTCAGGACGTCGCCGGCATGCACGTTGAGACAGCAAGTGTATGCCACTGCACTGAAGCGTTTGACAACAACGATTCATTCCAAGGATTCTATCCATTTATAAGCAGAATTGCAGATTCCTGTAGAGGAATTGTCCTCCATTACTGCCACTACTCTGCACATGCGCAACCAGGCGTCGCTTCAATTGTGGGTTGACCATTCATGCTAGTGTTATTCCTATTACATGTACGGAATAAAGTTCCAATATAAAAAGAGTTATTTTTAATTTCAATAATTGTGTCTTAATAGTGTTTTGTGTTTGTTTGTATTCTGCTTTGCATTGCCTTTGTTAAATACACTTTATTTCACACCTGTATAAATCTAATTAATCTCTTTCTGTCTTTTTAATCATGTGACAGTCCCATACTTCCACTATTGTACTCAAACCAGTTGCTTTAATACAAAATATCTATCTTAGTTTCATAGTGTACTCCACCTGGTATCTAGAGTCAAATAAATCTATATTCAGTAGATGTGGAGCCCAGACAATCCATATTCCGTAGTTGTACTCTGGGATTAGGTGTGGAGTCCAAAAAATCTATATTCCGTATTTGTACTATGAGAAGATAACTCTTAACAATAAAAATCAATGAGTCATTTACGACTGATCATACGATTTTATTTTAGTTGAAATTGAATTGAAAAAGAACTGTTTTGATGCCTAACATGTGTCTATCAAATTGACATTTCACACAGGTTTGAGGTGTGAAATAAAGAGGCCATTTAACAGTGTTGAGTACAATACTGAATTCAATTGGACTCGTACCCAGCAGACAGAACCCATATTTGGACTCGTCCAAATTCATATTTGGACTCGTCCAAATATAGATTCTGTCTGCTGGATACTCAACACTGTTAAATAAGCTCATACTATTTCCACCCCACCCTCTTCAGAACTAGCACTTCCATACATATAGTCAAGTTAGTTCAATGTATATACCGCACTCTTATTTGATTACTGTACATGCATTTATTTGGTCTAAGGAAAACACAGTTATATTCCAATGCCGTTGAGTATGGGTTGATAGATATCTTGATCACTGGAAAAAATAAAGTATTGTCGCATTGTATAACGATATATCTGCGAATACAAGTTATGAGTAATCGTACATTTTCTTGAAAACAAGGATACATTTTATTTGGACATCATGATGTTTAGTAAAATGAGCTATTGTAACAACTCCTTGACCATCGTCTGGTCGTCCGTCATCCGTTAACATTAGCTTAGAGACTTTGCAGAAACTCTTTGTCAGTTTGTCAATTTAGCTTTATAAACAACTCATCGGAAACCAATTCGCCGTTTTTAAACTTAACATAGATGACCTTTAGAAAAATAACTATCAATATGTATAACTCCGGTATACACGACACCCAAGATGCTAAAAATAATCCAAACCTTACACACCTTCTCAATTTTGTTAGTTTAATTTAGGAATCACCACCATATACGGAGCTATCAAATGTGTAGTTTAGGTAAAACATTATCCAGGGTCTAAACTCTTAAAAAGTAAATTTCCTCTAACGAATTTCAAAGTTAACCAAACTCGCTATGTATGGTCATGATGTCAATGTTTGTTCAGTTTGTAAAAACTAGGCCAACGCGACATCCTTTATGGCCGCTAATACGGAAACACAAAAAACACCTAATGTTATTTTTATTGAGCTTAACGTTAACACTTATATTGATCTAAGTTCATTGCTTAAAAGGGACGTATAATCCAAGTAGTTGATCGAAAATGACGCATAATCCAGGTTATTATTCGAAAATGACGCATTAACCCAGGTTATTATTCGAAAAGGACGCATAACCTGGGTTATTATTCGAAAAGGACGCATAACCCAGGTTATTATTCGAAAAAGACGCATAGCCCAGGTTATTATTCGAAAAGGATGCATAACCCAGGTTATTATTCGAAAAGGACGCATAACCCAGGTTATTATTCGAAAATGACGCATAACCCAGATTAGTTATTGATCGAAATTGTCTCACACTCAAGTTATTGACGGACTGAGACCAAAACGAAACTCTGTCTCTGTTTTCACTATTAAATTAAATCAAGTAACAGTTTTAAATGTGTGTGAAGTTGACACTACATTCTGCGTTTTGCGTTCTGCGTTCGACATTCATACTCAATCCAGTTTTGCGTTCCACATTCCAACCCAGTTCTGTGTTTCACATTCAAACCCAGTTCTGCGTTTCACATTCAAACCCAGTTCTGCGTTTTACATTCAAACCCAGTTCTGCGTCCCACATTCAAAACCAGCTCTGCGTTTTACATTCAAATCCAGTTCTGCCTTCTACATTCAAACCCTGTTCTGCATTCCACATTCAACCCCAGTTCTGCGCGTTACATTCAAATACAGTTCTGCCTTCTACATTCAAACCAAGTCCTGCCTTCGACATTCAAACCCAGTTCACCATTTTACATTTTCGAACACATTTTTGCGTTTGACATTCGAACCCAGATAGGGGACCAGTCCACATTTAAACTATGTTCGAATGTAGAACGCAGAACTTAGTTTGAATGCAGGACGCAGCACTGGTTTCGAAAGTAGAACATAGATCTGAGAATGAATGTCGAATGCCGAACTGAGCTGGAACGTAAAGCTCAGAACTGGGCTCGAATGTAGAAGGTAAAGCTGGGTACCAATTTCGGATGCAAAACTTGCATCTGGTTTGAATGTGGAACGTAGATCGAAGAACTGGATGCACAACTGGGTTTGAATGTAGAACGCAGAACTGGGCTTGCATGTAGAACACAGAACTGGGTTCGAATGTTTTTTTTTTTTTTTGTTTGTTTGTATGGTGTTTAACGTCATTTTAAACACGTGTAAGTTATATATGACGGTCGATTTTTTGTGGTGGAGGCAGACCATCCACATTTTCTGGGTAGAACCAGTACTGTACACCTGCCGCCATCTGTAAAAATCGACACTTCCTCACTTACAAGTCGGGCTGCCAATGGTGTAAATTCAGTAGATTCAGTGTATGCTTGTATTTGATAGGACATATTTTCACGAATGAGTGATGAATAATTGAATGAATGAATGAATGAATGAATAAATGAATGATCAATCAATCAATCAATCAATCAATCAATCAATCAATCAAACAATCAATCAATCAATCAATCAATCAATCAATCGATCGATCGATTGATTATTCAATCAATCAACCAACCATCCAATCGATTGAATTGTCATTAAACATGTAAACAAACGCAGTATTTTTACGATAGTTCATTTGCTTCAAACGTTAAGTTACATTTTCTTCACTGCTTTTAACTCTGAAAACTTTGACGACATTTTGTTATATGTTTTATATTTTTATTTCATTTATTAAATTAGTCATAGCGAAAACTGTTGTATGATATACGATGTTATTACAAGCCCGTTATTACATGTCTTCTAAATATCTTTGTCTACAGTTTGTAGATGTATATGCGCTGGTTTGTTAAAGTTATGCACTAGTTTGTCGATGGTATGTTTGCTATAAGCGATAGTTTTTCGATGGTTTTGGTGACTTTTTAAAACTGCAACTTTTCTATTTTCTCGTAGTATATTCATATTTTCATATATATAGACACTAACTGTCAAACAACAGAGAACGTAACACATATATTAATAAGGTAAACGTTTTTACAATCTCTTATAATTCATATCATTTGTTTTCTACTAAGATCGTAGCAAAATGTGTAATACTACGAAGAAACAAGGTATAACTAGAAAATATGTCCATGACACACATCTTCCCCGATGTCGCGCTTTCAGTCGCATAAAATGGTAGTAAGTTAAGGTGTTTTTGGTTTTCGTGAAGTCTTGAAACCTCTAAAGCTGTACTTGTGTGAGAAATTGACTAAATGAACAAAGTACTAACAGTAGGTCAATGTTATTTACGTTGATGTAAGCATATACATTATGAAAATTGAAAGTTATACGGCTTTTGGTGTCTGAAAAAAATGGACTTCACCACATACTTCAATGAAAAACTCGAAGGTAAATTAACAAAGTGCAGAGGTTAGAACAAGGCCATTGATATACTTTTCATATAAAACGTTTGCTGTCATGGTGTCTGTGAAATAGACTTAACCAAAAACATGAATGTAAAATCTGAAGGTACTGTAGCAATTATGCTAGGACCAGTCCAGGCATATACGTCACTTCCGGTTTGTAGCCTGGAATTCATTACAAATCCAGAGCTCATGCAAAGCAGACGTTGAACCAATACAGTGGAAAACCTCCATCTGACTGTGTCTGACTTCTGATTATGTGAGTTACCATTTGTAATCACTGTGTAATATGTATATCTAGGGCAAGATTGCTTTAATGGCGTTGTCGGCAATAAAGTACCTAGAGGCACATATTGGGAAAATCCCACTTGTGGAATTCACATCGACAGCAAAGTTATGCTCGATGCAGAATTTCGGTCTGTTGCCGATTAATTCGGTAGACAACTGTTGTAAACAACTGTTGTATGTCATTTTATGACATTTTATGTCCGTTAGCACTCTAAAAGAGAAAAAATTGTCGGTTTTTATCTTTTATTGTGTTGCGGTAAACGCAATTTGGCGGGAAGGCAGCCATACCATATCCGGCTTGCTCAACTTGGAAGCATGCGCAGTGATATGTATTTGAGACCACGAGGCATTGCAAATTGTAAACATCCGTTTTGCAAACCGGAACATCAAAATCGAAATAAAAACATCGATTAATCAAAGGAAAAACATATAATTTAATGCATAGAAATCTTTAGAGTTCAAAATTATTATATGATAAACTTTAAAAGTAATATTCAAACTCTAAAATAAAATTATCATTATTTTTTTTTTATTACAGAGCACTTTACTCTTGCATTGCTCTTAAAGGGATATATTCCCTTCGAGAATTTTTTTTTTTAAAGCGACACTTACTCGCTCACACTAAACGAAAGAGATTGTCGGTTTCTTCTCTTTTGGTGTGTTGCGGTAAGTAAACTTTTTTAAAGGTGATATATTCTTTAGAAAGGGTACATAGTATTCAAGAATATTTTTTTTAAAGCGACACTTACTCGCTCACACTAAACGAAAGAGATTGTCGGTTTCTTCTCTTTTGGTGTGTTGCGGTAAGTAAACTTTTTTAAAGGTGATATATTCTTTAGAAAGAGTACATAGTATTCAAGATTTTTTTTTTTTTAAAGAATCACTTACTCGCTCACACTAAACGAAAGAAATTGTCGGTTTTTTCTCTTTTGGTGTGTTGCGGTAAGTAATTTTTTTTATAAATTTAAAAAAAAAAAAAGAGATATATACACTTGTTTTTTTTTTTTTTTTTTTTTTTAAAGGGACACTTACTCGCTAACACTAAATGAAAGAAATTGTCGGTTTCTTCCCTTTTATTGTGTTGCGGTAAGGAATATTTTTTTTAAAAGAGAATATATACACTTGAGAGTATTTTTTTTTTTAAAGAGATACTTACTCGCATACACTAAACGAAAGAAATTGTCGGTTTCTTCTCTTTTATTGTGTTGCGGTAAGGAATATTTTTTTAAAAAGAATATATACACTTGAGAATTTTTTTTAAAGGGACACTTACTCGCAAACACTAAACGAAAGAAATTGTCGGTTTCTTCTCTTTTATTGTGTGCGGTAAGGAATATATAATTTTTTTAAAGGGACACTTCCTATTAAAATAACACCAACAGCACAATTTAATTTTTTTAAAGGGATACTTCCTATATTGTTCGAATATTTTTTATTATTACTTTTAGATAACTGATACTTTTTTTCCATTCAACAGAGTTATTACATTGACAGCTATAGACATCTCTAACTGGTTCTAGTTAAAGTGCAGGACCACGAAGAGAATATTAGTAACCATCCTAGTGTAACACCACAGGATGGTGGGATAAGGGATACAAGACAAAAAGCCTAGTGTGTCATCACAGGCTTATTCATCGATAAGGTTTGGTTTTCAATTAAATCAAAACTATCAGTTATCAATTATACAATATCTTTCGTTATTTATAAATATATAAAATAATTAACAATGTGAGTAAAATTATCTTTCAGAAATTATGTAATTTTTCATTTTTTTTATTATTTTTTTTTTCCTATTTTTTTATTCTCATCACTGTTAATTCTAATCATGTACTCGGGTCAGTCTCCTTCGGGTCAGTCTTACTTGGGGTCAAAGGTTAGAATTAACTTTTGTGCAGCAAGGGATTTGATGTCATTACCGGGTATCGGTAATAAAATTGCGCATTATATAATGCAATTTAGGGAAGCGAATGGGAACCTATCTCGGGAGGATTTCATTTCAATGAACATAAGGTCTAATGTTAACTTGGTCGACTGTATAGATTTTACATTTTGGCAACCAAATCCTATACAAAGAGACCCTATAGCCCTAGAAAACAGATCTGCCCTAGATATAGCATCAGGGCAAGATAACTCAAGGGCATTGAAAGAGGAAAAGGAAACGAGGGAGTTCATGACTCGCACAATAGATGCGATACATTCCAGCCCATACACCGGCCCAGTCGCACAAAATCAACAAACAAGTGAGAACATATCTGAAATGTCTCACAGCGTTAAAACTCCACAAACACAAAATCCAGAAGGAACTAGTGGACAACAACCAATTGCGTCCCCATCGTCTAAGGCGATAGAAAGGGGTAACAATCAAGAATCGCAATTGAGAATTGACCCGTATTCAGCTAGAGGAGACGACAGCACATATCGAGATACAACTATCCGATATGATCATTCGCGAGCTAGGATAACAGATGGGAGCACATATCGAGAACAACAGTTCCAGTATGATGCATCTCTCAAAACACCAGTTTGGTCTACAGGTATACCACCGTCAAATATACAAAGAGATGCGTATAGTGGTGGTTATTACGGTGTTAACAACCAACAAATATACCCAGGCTATATACCTATAGATATGGCTCAAAGACCGTACCCACCACCAATTGGTTACCCGCCACCAATGCAATTGGTGGAACCTCCGAGACCTTTCAAGGATCCAGTAAAGCCACGGTCCGTATCAATGCCAAAGTCTATTTCCTTTGATGGCAAAGGAAACTGGCAAGCATTTAAGACCAAATTCACATCTTTCGCTGATGGTCAGGCATGGACATCAAAAGAAAGGAGGAACAACTTGTGCTGGAGTTTAGAAGGAAGAGCTAGTGAATTCTACTCTAGATTGATTGAAAGAGAGCCTGGAATGGACCTCTTTGATGTATTAGACAAATTAGAGAAACGATTTGATATGAAAGAACTTCCTGAGACGGCTCAAGTTAGTTTTTCATATGCAACACAATCAGTTGCAGAATCAACAGTAGAATGGGCGGATAGAATCGTGTGTTTGGCAATGAAAGCTTATCCGGATTTGACCGACACGCAGATATACAAACAAGCCATACTGAAATTCTGCCAAGGATGTCTAGATAGAACAGCTGCACAATATGCTCTCAACCTTAGACCGCAAACCATGGAGGAAGCCATTGACAAAATTCGGTGGTACCAACATACGGACAGAATTATGTTTCATCGACCGACCACCATGAAAGTAATGGCGACTAGAGCATTTGACCCATATTATGAAAGGGAAAGTGAGGGAGAGGAGTCGTTCAATGTTATAACTCCCAGAGTTGCTAGGCTTGCACCACAACCTGAGGTTCAAAGGAAAGTGCGTTTCGAAGAAAAACCTCAGGTAATACCGAAAATCGGGAATATTGAAGAAAAGTCCTAAGAATGGAAGAAAAAAACGAAGCGTCTAGAGAATAGAATGGACAATATAGATACCAAATTGGGCAGCATGGATTCCAAAATAACTAGTTTATTGGAAGCCATGGAGAGGCTGACGAATTCTCGTAGAGAAGCACGTTCCCAATCCCGGTCCCCATCCAGGTCGCCGAACCGAATGAGGTCAGTAGTATGTTACGAGTGCAATCAAGAAGGTCACTATAAAACAAATTGCCCCCGGTTAAGGAAAGAAGAGAAGAAAGTGTCTCAGGTAGTCGAGGATGATCAAACCTATGAAGAGGAGGAGGACAGCGACGTTTATTCCAGTGATGAGGATTTAAACCAACCAGGGTTGATCAGTCAGGCCTGAGATCAACCCATGACGAGGAAGGCCATCCAATAGAATCCGATAATCTTGCTGAAGACCTGACAATAACACATGAAAGCAAAAAAGGCCAACGGTTTGCAGATCTAGTGCAGTCCGATAACAATGAAGCAACAACATTCGAGAACATCCACATAACCAAGTCCATCGATGAGTTGCCATCATATATTGAGATTAGCACTAATTATGAAGAGCCCATCTTTGTAAACCAGTTGCGCTCAGAGTCAATGTTAAAAGTGCCTGTGACAATAGAAGAAGTGGAGTTAAAAGCGGTAGTCGACACAGCAGCTCAGGTGACTATAATATCAGACAAGATATATAACCAACTTGTGAGAAAACCACCCACAATTAGAAAGATTGTTCTACAGACTGCTGGAAGACAAATGAAAATACCCGGTTCGGTTATAGGACCGGTTTCATTGACCCTGGGAAAGAGGAAATATCTCGAAGAAGTGTATGTAGCGCCCATAGAAGATGACATGCTTCTAGGATTGGATTTCTTGAGGAAGCAATGTATCACCCTTGATCTGCAGAAAACTGAGATGATCTTGGGCGAAGAATGTATTTCAATGGTGTTAGGAGCGCCCACGATGCGAGAAAGAGTAGCCAATGTAGTGGTATGCAAAAGAACAGTAGTTCCACCAAATTCAGTAAAGAGGGTAGAATGTTCAGTCAGTAGGCCGATGTCGCAGTTCATGATAGAGCCAACAAAAGACATGCCGGTGGCAATGCCAAGAACGGTGCATTCTGGAAATACACAACCAAAGGTTTGTGTAGTTAATGTGTCTGATCAAAACATTATTTTGATGCGCAAACAGCACATTGGATTTGCAACAGAGGTTACCATGGTGTCCATGCCAATGGAAGAGGATGAACATGGCTATGAAGAGATTATCATTCAAAAGATATCGCACGACGAGCAGCCAGCTAAGGAAATTCCACCCCACCTACAAGGTTTATTAGAGCGATCCGTGATAAACTTAAACAATGAAGAAAAGGAACAGCTCACCGATTTACTTGTGGAATTCGAAGATGTGTTTGCCAAAGATGATCTAGATCTTGGAAACTTAACAGAAGTTGAACATTCCATTGATACGGGTAACGAAAGACCAGTTAAGCAACGTATGCGACGGACACCGGTCTGTTTTGCTGGTGAAGAAAAGGCAAATCTAGAAAAGATGCTAAAAACAAAAGTGGTTAAACCCTCTATGTCGGAATGGGCATCCCCTCCAGTCCTGATCCGAAAACGAGATGGGAGCGTCAGGTGGTGTGTATACTACAGAGCCCTCAATGCTGTAACAGTCAAGGACGTTTTCCCATTGCCACTAGTAGACGACTGTCTAGACACTCTGGCGGGTAACACATTATTTTCCAAACTCGACGCTAACTCCGCTTATTGCAGGTCAAAATAAAACCGGAGGACCGGAAGAAGACTGCTTTTTGTACGAAGTATGGATTATATGAGTTTGTTCGGATGCCGTTCGGATTGACCAACGCCCCGGCTACCTATTGTCGAGTGATGAACTTAGTTCTAAGAGGTTTGAATTGGGATATTGTCCTCGCATTCCTTGACGACATCTTAGTTTTGGGTAGGATCTTTGCTGAGCATTTAAAGAACCTCAGAAAAGTGCTGGAACGATTTAGAACATTTCGACTAAAATTAAAACCCAGTAAATGTGTCCTATTCCAAATAAAGGTAGAATTCCTGGGAAGAATGGTTGGACCAGAGGGTTTAGCATTAGGAGAAAGTCATACCAAAGCTGTACAGGATTGGTCCGTACCCAAAAATACAAAACAGGTTGAACAATTTCTGGGATTGGTAAATTACCACAGGAGCTTCATTAAAGATTTTGCTCATCTGGCAGCGCCTTTGTACAGCATTACAGGGAAGAATAAGTTTGAGTGGGGAGAGGCACAGGAAGATGCTTTTATAAACATCAAGAGAGCATTAACAACAACACCAGTGTTGGCACTCCCGAATAAAACTGATTATTTCATCCTGGATACAGATGCGTCCGAGGTAGCCATAGGTGCAGAGCTGTTACAAATTCAAGCTGGCCTAGAAAGAGTGATTTGTTTCGGCAGTTTATCACTATCCCATGAACAAAGACGGTATCGTGTGACTAGAAAGGAACTGTTAGCAGTTGTGCGATTTACAAGACAATATAGACATTATCTATTAGGTAGAGAGTTCACGGTGCGAACAGATCATAGTAGTCTGAACTGGCTTCTCAACTTCAAAGAACCCCAAGGGCAACTGGTCAGATGGATTGAGGAGCTGAGTCAATATCACCTGGTCATAGAACACCGCCCTGGAAAGAAACATGGAAATGCAGATGCCCTGTCTAGACGACCAGAAGAAGACGCGGTCTGTCCCGAATACAGGCTGGGTATGAAGCTAGCAGACTTGCCATGTTATCCTTGCAAGTATTGTGAGAAAGCACATAGAAACTGGTCAGACTTTGCAGAGACGGTGGACGATGTCAAACCACTTGCGACTGATTCCAAACGCACAGTGTTCCAAGGGGAAGAAATAAAAGGTCAGGTCATACAGATCAACCAAAGAAAACCACAGGATATCGCAATCAACACCAGTTCAATACCAGATACTAGCCGTGGGACCAATCAAGATGAAGTTCTGAGCAGTGTAGAATTGAGGCTAACAGATGGTGTGCTCGAGACTACATGGCCTGAACAGCAGGTGAAAAGCGTAACTTTAGACAATGATGACTGGGATATTCTATAAGAACAACAAGAGGACACTGATTTGAAGTTAATAGCTGCCTGGTTGGAACAGCAGAAAATCCCAGAGGAGGATGTGCTATTTTCTTCGAGTCCTGCAGCAAAATATTACTGGATCAACAAGGAGGTGTTCTGCTTGAAGTCGCAAGTAATATGGAAGAAATTGCTCGACGGTCAAACACTTTTAGTGGTACCAAAATAATTGCAGACAGTTATGATACACGCCAATCATGATATACCATCAGCGGGACACCAGGGCGTGGATAGAACCAAAGCACGTATCAAAGAAAAATATTACTGGTATGGAATGCCTATAGCCATTTAAAATTATGTGGGTACCTGCGGACTGTGCAACCGTAATAAAGGTGGAAATAGACTAGGCCGGTTCCCTCTCACAAATTTCCAGGCAGGAGCTCCAATGGAGAGAGTTCATTTAGATTTTATGGGACCTCTTCCGAAGACACCTCAGGGAAATGAGTATGTACTGATGATGGTAGACCAGTTCACCAAATGGGTAGAATGCATACCTTTGCCATCACAGACAGCTGAGATAACCGCCCATGCAGCCGTCACGGAATTCTTCAGCAGATTTGGGTATCCATTTCAGATCCATACCGACCAAGGTAGGAACTTTGAAAGTCAATTGTTCAGCACAGTTTGCAAACTTTTGGGAATCCACAAGTCTAGAACCACTCCTTACCGGCCCTCCGCAAACGGCCAGGTAGAGCGTTTCAATAGAACATTGATGGATGCGGTCCGGTGTTTTGTGGGTAACCAAAACAGCTGGGATAAACATCTGGCACAGTTGGCGGGAGCTATAAGTTCCTCGGTCAATCGTCAGACCGGATTTACGCCAAACAGATTAATGTTGGGTAGGGAGTTGAACCAACCAGCAGATTTATTGTTTCCAGGAGCACCCATATCAGTGGCGGAACAATCCCCGGATGAGTATGTTAAAGAGTTGGGAGGGGCAATCACGACCGCTCATGAAGTAGCTCGAGAAACTCTCAAGACAGCACAGGAACGGATGAAAAGAGATTATGATGTCAAGGTTCTTGTGAAAACATACAAAGTAGGAGACCCAGTGTTTGTGTTGGACACAGCATCTACAAAAGGTACAAGCAAGAAACTTTGTCCTAAGTATAAAGGCCCTGGAATTGTGGTGGAAAAAATAACAGCGGCGTTGTTTCGCGTAAAGATCCGAAACAAGGAATTTGTTGTAAATCACGATCGCCTGAAGTTCTGTTCGGACAGAGAGTTGCCTGCGTGGATTATTCAACTTCAGAAAGATCCCACTCTCTTAACAGCAGAACGTCCTGTAAATAAAGCGGGGGCCCTTGAGGACAAAAAATTGTATTGTATTTGCCGAAAGCCAGATGATGGGAAATTAATGGTCCAGTGTGATGACTGCCTAGATTGGTTTCACGGGGCTTGCGTAGGGGTTACTAGCAAAATGGTTAAGCGGTTAGGGAAATATGCTTGCCCAAATTGTAAGGCTGACCCAATCGCGAGACCTGAACCGAGTCCGTAATTATTTTAGGTATACGGCCATGATGGAGGTCCCGAAGGATGAAGACTGGAAGCGTGTGATGTCAAAGGGAGAGAAGGATATCCGGTCTTCAACCTCCAGAGGGATTCTAGTGCCTGCGGTACAGTTAGCCAGGGACCTAGGAATGATCAGAGGCATATCCACAGAGTCCTACTTGCAGCTGGCCAAAGGGCAATATGGTCTGGCCGTAGAGAGGAAATATGTGCCATGGATACGAGATTTCCAATGGGCATGTGAGATATTTCTTAGCCGGAAGGAAATAAAGGACAATTTTCCTATTCCAAAGGACATCGGCCAACCTAAGCAGCGGTCAACCAAACAGCGAGTTGCTAAACCAGCGACCGCCGTTAGACCCCAGGAGGCTGATGCGAAAGTCATCGATCAACCAAAACAACGGTCAGTGCCTCAGCGAGTTGCTGATCTAGCGACCATCCATCGTCGCTAGATCAGCGACCGTCACTAGACCAAAGGATGCCGAGGCTGACACTAATCAAACCGGTAAGGTATCTGAGATGGAAATATATATCCGGATACCACAAACAAGGGAAAGGTACAGCGTTTCACCTGCTCGAGCAAAACCGATCATGATTTCACGGGCATGCGAGACCTCTCCCTCCCTCCTTCGAGATTATCTGTTGCCCAGGGAGGCATCTATACCAAAGAAGAAGAAGTCCATCATACCAAGAGCTGAGACTGGTCACAGATCTATAGGCCCGAGACCGAAGACTGGACCAACTCCCTTGGTGGTGGATTTCAGAATATCACGGCCAGTCGTGGAAAAGGGGCGATCATTAAGCCACAAACGGTATGAGACGCGGGTGTTCTACAACAAGGACTACCAGGGATCTTTGAGTCCACCTAGGGACCGGAGAAGCCCATCCAGGGAACACCAGGAACGCCGAAAAAGTCGAAAAGATTCCTACAACAAGGATCACCGGGGATCTTTGAGTCCACCTATGGACCGGAGAAATCCCTCCAGGAAATCTAAGGAACACCAGGGACACCGAAAAGATGTGCGTCCTCATCCGGACCGGAGAGTTTCACGTTCGCCACGGAGGGAAGTGAAATACTACTCACCGGTGTGTGAACGACGAAGAAGTTCGCGTTCATCCCGGAGAAGTCCATCCAGGAAACATCCAGGACGACGCCATAGTAATTCAAGTTCCCCTTTGGATCGGAGGTATGCCTAACAGGTTCACCGAATTTCACGACGCCAATCACCTTCGCACCGGGATCACAGAGGTTCGCATTCTTCTAGGAGATCTCCAGTAGACCCTGGTAGAAGACGATGTCTGGATGATCCCATAGACAAGGATCGAAGAGCTCCACTCAAGAGGGTACAAGATTCCCCCCTACCAACTGAACCAGCCAAGAAGATTAAAAGATCTTGCTGTCCTTTAGAGGATTGTGGAGTTTATGCCCGCAGAGTGAAACGACATGTTTACTCTAAACACATACCGGTAGTATTTCACGATTTCGAGACCCCGGAAATGCTGAGTAGTCGTTCGTTTCAGGAGCGCCGTCTATTAGGACTCAAACTCTTGGCTACCATGGTCCTTGGTGCTGATGGAACTCCAGAGAGACTGGTAAGGTTTGTCGAGACGAACCTGTGGATTGACCCGCTAGCTACTATAACCCCCGAGACCGGGAGAGCGATGCTAAGCTTGTGTCAAGCCGCAGGGTGGATTGATCCAGGGAAATTTACCCTGAATCCTGTCAACTCGATAGCCGTGCTCATCCATTGGAGACCATTGTCATTCCTTATGAGTCATCTCACAGGACCGGACTCTAGACTAATGTGGGAGCATTTTGGACCGGATGTTGAACCAGTTCAAACAACTGCGTCTCAATCTGTTCCTGGGTTCAGCAAGTCCCGAAGGAATCGACCTAATCCCATCAGACGGGCCAAGGCCAAGAATCAGGAAACACACGTCTCTGAAGAGAATCAGGAAACCCCAGCCAAGGAGGAGTCGGTATCCAAGGAACGAAGCCTAGTGTTGACTTCTACTACAGGAGTACCAGTCTCGTTGACTTCAACCACATGTAGATCACTATCAAGGATGTCCCAGTCTGTGTTCGCTTGTGGAACAACAACTGGACTGAAGCTGTCCATTGTGGAAGAGCCCCTACCAAGGCAGGTACAGGATCTAACTCTTGTATCGGACGTCACCATGAAGGACCTGGAACTGGATTATCAGGATAGTCCAGACAAACCTTATGCTGGATCCATCGAAATTCCATCCCAGAGTGAAGAAGAGGCTTTGCTGAGATCCGATCATGGCAGTCTAGATGGGTCACCCACCAAATTAAGGACAGACGTCATTGTGACAGAGCCCAGTCTCGTTGAGTCTCCTTCAGAGCTAACGACAGACGGGAGTGTTGCAAGTGTCGTGTATACCAACTCGAGGACTCTTCCTGCTATAACCGTTTTGGGGTCATGTGTGTCCCCTTTGGGACCCAGGCCCTCCTACGCAGCAATGGCAAAGAGGTCTCCGGTTGCCCGAATAAATCCTCGAGCTCGACAAAGTCCCGAGACGAAACCTCCGGAACCAGCTCTCGTGACCAGCAGAAACAACGAGGCGTTTGATAGCCACTTTCATCTCGATCGTCTTTCTAAGACCTTAAACGTGTCAATGAAGGACCTAGAGAGAGTGGTTACTCAAAGCACTGAGGTAATATCTCAACACCCAACAACCCTGGTTGGAGGAGTAATGGTTTTTTGTGACCCAATAAATCATGGGAACATACCGTGGGGTTTAGGTAGTCAATGGAGAGTTGCTGTGGGCGTTCATCCTAAGAAGATCGAGCAACTTACCCCGGCAAGATTTGATCGTCTGGCCCAAATTCTGATGAAACCAGAAGTGGTAGCTTTAGGGGAAGTAGGTCTAGATTATACCGATCCCTCTACATCATGGAAAAATCAGACCCGAACGTTGGAAAAGGTATTGGGCCTGTGCAATCCAAGGCTGGTGTTAGTCCTACACATAAGAGGCAGTAGAGGAGACCATCTGGCAGAAGTCTCGACTCACTGCCTGGACATAGTAAAGCGTCACTGCCCACCAGAACAAGGAATACATTTACACTGTTTCGGTGGGGACCTGGACCAGCTAAAAGCATGGAGAAGTGCGTTTCCGAATTGCTACTTCGGATTTACTGGGCAAGTTTCTCGGTTTAATAAAGCCCAACGAGAAGCACTTAAGGCCGTCCCTCAAGATCGACTCCTCATAGAGACCGATGCACCCTATTTACCCATGCTCATTGGGTTGGTTGTCACAACACCTGCTTACATTGGAGACGTGGCATACCAGGTGGCCCGGGTACGACTAGAACCAGTTTCAGTCGTTATCCAGACTTCCAGGGTGAATGGGGAACAACACTATGTGGCCTCATCCGTGGAGGAATCAACCACGAACATGTAAAAAGACAGTTACAGTCCCCGGACTAGAATTTATTTCAGTCCATTCTGGGAGAGGAAACTAAAAAGAGGCTAGGACTAGAATCTAATTCAGTCCCAGTTTACAAGAATACTTCTCTCAAGCTGAAGACTCACAAAGGACTAGAGCTTGTCTCAGCCCACAATCCAGGTGAGAAAGACTCAAAGAATTCCACGAAGTTCTACAAAAGAGAACGGGGAGGTGTGTAGCAATTATGCTAGGACCAGTCCAGGCATATACGTCACTTCCGGTTTGTAGCCTGGAATTCATTACAAATCCAGAGCTCATGCAAAGCAGACGTTGAATCAATACAGTGGAAAACCTCCATCTGACTGTGTCTGACTTCTGATTATGTGAGTTACCATTTGTAATCACTGTGTACTATGTATATCTAGGGCAAGATTGCTTTAGTACGTACGGACGTACGATCGGACAAAGGTAACACTTTCGTGGGGGGCATCTTTAAATTATATAAAACACTGCGCGTGTCCTATACTTCAACGTTATAATTTTAGAGACCTCATGTTCGATACCAATGAAAGGACTAGACTAAATATTTTGCAAATGTGTATTCTTATGCCTGCAAAGGCTGGGCTATGTTTGGTAGTTGGTAGTGAAGATGCATTATTCTCAGTCAAACGCTTGAGTTTCTGTTTGAGAGGTTGTCTACACGTTGGCTTCGTGTTCCGAGGGCCCTTTCAAGACATAGAAATCCATATCCAAAAATATGGAAATATTAATTGGAAAAATTGACTAACTCACATACAGTAAGGCTACACATAATTATTTATTTTTGTGTATTGCCATATTATATATATATTATAATGAATGAAGTTATAGATTGCACATGAAGCACACGACATTATTTTATTTCATCAACCAATATAACAAAAATATAATCAGTTAAGTATTGCTGAATTACTATAAAATATAATGTTACAGTATTTAATTAATCAATACATTACTGAAGATATGTGTGAATTCTTATTTAAATGTGTCTCGTAAATAAACATCGATATGTCCGTGAACAACCAGTGAGCTCAGAACTTTTACAAACATATTTTGAAACAATTAATATAAATAAATACTGAAAAAGTTATCCCTTGGAAGCAACAAACACAAACAAGAGAGAAAAGTAGCAGACTCGGTTTTATTGAGTCTGTTCATGAGAGGTAATTATAAATGCAACACCTCTCACGCCTCCTAGCACCGGTTAAGCGATATTCTACTTTAAAGAAACACAGAATGGGCTTGATGATCCCAGAGGACCAGTAAATAATAATACTACTAATGTGTAGTAGGGGACATTTATACTACCGCCACACAGCATTAAACAAACGCTAGAGTGTAATTGTTTAGTTTATATATTTCCATGAAATATGAAGTATGTGTAGGACAAATGGTTGAACTTAACAAAATTAATTAACCACCAGACAGAATATGGACGGAGGAATGGGCAAACGGTAAAGCGACACTTTATATACACTGACAATTTTAGTTAAGATATTATATACAATGAATAAAATTTATTTTTTACCGACTGTGACTTTGGACATAAGGAAGAGGTGACCTAAATGTTAATATTTATCCTATAAGAAAATGCGCTAATCTAAAACAAACCAGCGCCTCTACATCGAAAAACTAACGCTTAACTTCAATAAACATTCGCTTCGATAAATGTTCACAAACCAAATCAGACAAATATATATTTTGGCTTTAAAATTTAGTTATGAAGCCAACATCTATATGAAACATATTGAAATGCAATTGACCTAATCCAACAAATGTATTAGGCAGTAAAGTAGATATATACAAGTTTATATATACCCCAAGGCTCTGTCCTAGAACCGTTATTGTGTTTAATTTATATAAACGACATAGCTGATTCACACTGTCTAGTACGTTTTTCGGTGTAGAGTTTTTATGATATGGTGTATTTTTTTCAAGATGGCGGACAATGTTTACGTCGGAAGGTAGGTGCTCGGTTATTTCACCTGGATTTTTCTTATACATCGTTTATATTAGATATAATCGTACTTGAAGTATCAGGGAAGCTCTAATGTCTAAAATTATTCTCGTCAATTTCACAGATCTCCGTTTTTAAAACCACAATCAGCTCCCACAACCAGTGGTGTCCCATTTTTAAAAAGTGAATCGAGAGATTACCACTATTTTGATGTCTGGGAGTCATTTAGAGGCATTCTGACTCCTAGAAGGGGCATAAATGTACTTGAAACCTGGCTGCCAGTGTGTTTTCGTCCACTCATGAGCCGAAGCCATATACCGTGGTAACCGTTACACTATATTTCATTGATGATGTGTTTTCACAAGAATAGAATTTAATTACGTCCATAAACAGTAAAACTCAATGATTTTAAAAGTAAAAACTCCATATTTTATCATTGTGTTCATTTGAAAATAAGTATAAAAGTCGAACAGGAAATGCAGCTTTCACAGAACACAGTAAACTCAAAAACACGCAAAAGGACAAACATGAATGGCAATGTTAACAAAGAATTAAGGCATATGACGTCACAAACACAGAAATGGTTGACAATAGGGCTACCGCCTTGGAACGGTCAGTGGCAAAAAAAGGCCGCTGGGGGTTTAAACCAGGTTCCGGGGTGCACCAAACCTCACACTTACCCTACTGTCATTAGAAAAACAATAGCATAGAAAGCCACAAAGAAAGTAGGCCTACTCAATCACTTGACAGAAGCCAAAGCAAGAAGAATAAACCATTGAGAGCACGACAAGACAAGTTTGCAGACAAACATCAAACGTCACCGTCCTTTAGGGCTTCATGTAGACGTCATCATATGGTCCACAGCCTGTTCGGTCATCGCACAATTAAAGAAAAAACATAGTGGCGAACTCTAAATGGGTCCACCACCAAGCATGCAGTGCGTTGCAAAATGATAGTGTCATAATCTCTTTTGATAAACCTGTTAACAAGTTTAACAAAGATAGTATGAAAGTGATCATGACCAAGGATCTTACGAAGTCTGTAAATCACATCACCATAGAAGTCAGGTTGTGATAGTCCTTGACGCAGAAGAGTTCTTAAATTACTTTGATATTTGGAAATAAGATCAGTGTTACGATAATAACATTTTGCAAAGGTTTTACGAAGTTTATGGTTAAGTTCATCTATAACATTTGGTTGCATTTCTTCAAATTCGTTTGAAGAGTCATTGTTATTGTTTTCAGAATGTGGTATTGGCTTATATTTTTAACGGTGTTGAAGTTTTCAAACGTTTATCAAAAGGGCTATTCAGGTTTTCTCCCTCGGCACAAATTCCAATTTTTAAATTATGCATGGAATCTTCCAAAATTGTCGACTGCATCTTCACATAGACTGTCATCAAAGAATAGACTATAATAGAAAAGAATATTTTATTGTCGTAATATTCATAACAATGTGAACTTGACAATGAACAAACAGGAAATCAAATCATAGGATAGCAATTAAGATAACATATGGATTACATATGTCAAGACAGCAGATTTTAATGTATCATTATAAATGATACCCAGAGGGCCTGCGCAAGACACTCCCAAATTGACTTGATGTACATATGGGTTCAACATGTTTTGCACCGATCCCTCCATAAGCTCATTCTGGATAGTATGCATTTGCTCATGCACGCTACACATGCACACACTCACACATATGCACATACATATATACACACACATATACATATACACATACATATCACATGTTAGTGCATACTCGTTGTATTCGTTATAATCATTAGTGTCGTTATCAGTATCAGCGTACTGTAATTGTTTTATTTATAATGTCCAGTCACTCTCGTCCACTTTCAGGTTTTGACCATTAGATATTGTCGCTTCTGGAATTATTTCAAAGTTTTTAGTCATCAAACCATATTTTCCAGTTGTTACATTCAGAATTAGTGTACATATTCGGAGGATATCTCGACCGTCAACCTTTGAAACGTGATCGAGGCATTCCTGTAGGTCCGCAGACGGTCGCTTACAATAGAAGCATTGATGAATTTGCTTTACCGGTTCCATTTTGAGACTTTACAGATTGAAAAAAAACAACAACAAAAACACGAAAAATAACTAACTAAAAAGCTCTACACCGAAACACGTACCAGACAGTGATTCATAGCTTAGTTCGACAAGGCTATTTGCTGATGACAGTTTTATTGCGGTATCTACATCCGACATAGAGTATATGGAAACTATAATTAATGATGACCTGCGTAAAATAGCAAATTGGTCAAAGCAATGGCTAGTAAAATGTAATCCATCTAAAACTGAAGTCCTTTCTGTTCATTTACAAACAGAAACCGTCCGTCTTTGATATTTGAAAATACTCAACTTAACTTTGTTGACTAGGATGGATCGGTCCTGGCATCACCATATTTTAAATATTGTAACATCTGCGTCTAAGGTATTAGGTTCAATGAAATTAATGAAATTTAATTTAAAACGTCAACCGCTTAATCAAATATATAAATCTTACCTTCGTCCTATTTTGGAATATGCGGCTATAGAATGGGACAGTTGTACGAATTATGAAAATAATAATTAAGAAAAAAACAATATGAAGCCGCGCGATAAGTTACTGGCCTGACTCGTTCTGTATCTATAAAAAAAAGTGTTAACTGAAATTGGTTGGGTCTCTCTGTCCGATAAAAGACACATCCAAAAATTGATATTTACATATAAATTTAAAAATGGAGATTTACCGAGTTACTTGAATGAAATATTCCCCGCAACTAATCGGATCTTTATAACTTGAGAAACAACTCCAACTTCATTACTTTACCTAGAAGAACAAAATTGTTTTCGAGATCAGTCTTACCGTCATCGTAAAAACTTTGGAACAAACTTGATATTAACATTCGCGAAGCACCATCCATTTCGAGTTTTAAAACTAGAATTAAAAATACTTTAAACCACCGATAGTACCCCAATACTACATATTGGGTGATAGATACCTTTCAGTTTTACATGCGCGTTTGCGAAACAATTGCAGCAGTTTAAACGCTTCTCTCTATCTTAATCATTTGAGGGATAATCCAATTGTATATTTGATGATGGTGTTGAAGATGTTGAGCAAGATTTGTTTAGATGTGTAATTTCGGAAATGAAAGACGGCAATTATTTTAGACACTCGTATATCTCATCCTTTAAGTCCTCGCAAACTTGTATACGACATCGATCAACTAACGGACGAGGAAAACCATATTCTATTTACTCAAGTTCAAAACAATATTAAAAACACTAAACGATTTCAAAATCCTTAACTTTGTATCGATATACCGTCGTATTTTGTCTATATCAACTGTAGCTATGTTTCTTTCAGCCTGAACGGGGATATTGGGTATTATTTCGGTGGAGATTGCCTGGGGTAGAATGGCACGGCAGAGTTTAAATTTTTTGATTTTTTTTCTTATTTTTTTCTTCTTCGTTTTTCCTTATCAAGTTCTTATTTAAATGTATTGTTACAATTCCAAACCGATACTCTCTTACGCTCTTTCAGCCACAATGGAGAGAGTTGTAACTAATGTTGTAATAACTTGTAGTTCAATCTATTTGCATATGTTGCTATGAATATTGTGATGTTGAATAGATGTATTGTAACATATTTGCAATAAAACATCATTATATAAAGATATATACTAGTTCTTACCGTATAACCCGTCTGATAACATAAAATTCAGATTTCTACGTCGAAAACTCGATATGGTCACTTGAAAGTCTCGTGCAATGTGTAAATGTAAAACACAGAAAGGCAGTGTAAAGTGTTATGGAGAATAAGTTTTAAAAGCACAACTATTTGTCAAATATGGGTTTCCACATCTACTCACCATCATATGTCTGTCTACAAACTAGCGTGTTGATATCTACAAACTCAAATTTGATTCGCACTTTATCTACAGTGGTAAACGCATATAGCATGCACGTTCATGCATACATAAGGATTACGTGGCAACGCCTGGGGCAAAGGATTACATAAAGAGAATAAAAGGTTTTTTAAGTTATAAACACGTTATTGTGTCCCCTTTTCAAATGTGAGGATTCATCAGCATACATTTGGACGGAAAAGAAAATATTTAATATTTAATTTCAGAAAAAAATACAAAACCATGAATATCTAGCAAATTGCGCATTGTTAACGACTTATATTTAAGTTATGCAAATTTGTGTAACAGGATTAATGATATGTATTATGTTTACATATACGTTCTGTATATCTGTCAGAAAGCAACGGTATTCTTAAAGAATATTGTCCAGGTAGATTGCTTATGGCTGATCAACCTGAATTTAAGACCGATCTCATGTGGATATGATCTCTCTTCCTAATTGCTTGGTCACCGGTCGTGGAGGATCAAGCACCTTTCCTTTATCTTACTTTACTCGCACTTAATTTTATCTAACATTATTAATCATCCTAACTTCATTCATCCACTTGCTTCTCACATACAATTCGTCATCATTCTAACTTCATTCATCCACTTGCTTCTCCCATACAATTCGTCATCATTCTAACATCATTCTAACTGCATTCATCCACTTGCTTCTCACATACAATTCGTCATCATCCTAACTTCATTCATCCACTTGCTTCTCACATACAATTCGTCATCATTCTAACTTCATTCATCCACTTGCTTCTCCCATACAATTCGTCATCATTCTAACTTCATTCATCCACTTGATTCTCACATACAATTCGTCATCATCCTAACTAATCCATTCATCCACTTGCTTCTCACATACAATTCGTCATCATTCTAACTTCATTCATCCACTTGCTTCTCACATACAATTCGTCATCATTCTAACTAATCCATTCATCCACTTGCTTCTCACATACAATTCGTCATCATCCTAACTAATCCATTCATCCACTTGATTCTCACATACAATTCGTCATCATCCTAACTAATCCATTCATCCACTTGCTTCTCACATACAATTCGTCATCATTCTAACTTCATTCATCCACTTGCTTCTCACATACAATTCGTCATCATTCTAACTAATCCATTCATCCACTTGCTTCTCACATACAATTCGTCATCATCCTAACTAATCCATTCATCCACTTGCTTCTCACATACAAATCGTCATCATCCTAACTTCATTCATCCACTTGCCATTCTAACTAATCCATTCATCCACTTGCTTCTCACATACAATTCGTCATCATCCTAACTTCATTCGTCTACTTGCTTCTCACATACAATTCGTCATCATCCTAACTTCATTCGTCTACTTGCTTCTCACATACAATTCGTCATCATCCTAACTTCATTCGTCTACTTGCTTCTCACATACAATTCGTCATCATCCTAACTTCATTCGTCTACTTGCTTCTCACATACAATTCGTCATCATCCTAACTTCATTCGTCTACTTGCTTCTCACATACAATTCGTCATCATCCTAACTTCATTCGTCTACTTGCTTCTCACATACAATTCGTCATCATCCTAACTTCATTCGTCTACTTGCTTCTCACATACAATTCGTCATCATCCTAACTTCATTCGTCTACTTGCTTCTCACATACAATTCGTCATCATCCTAACTTCATTCGTCTACTTGCTTCTCACATACAATTCGTCATCATCCTAACTTCATTCATCCACTTGCTTCTCACAAACAATTCGTCATCATTCTAACTTCATACTTACACTAGCTTCATTCAATACACCTTTCTAACGTTTAATTACTCTGTCTTCTTCCTTACTCGTTCTTTCTACCTTTACTTACTTCTGTTTTCATTAACCCATTCAACTGTTTTGTTCCTTATCTTTTGTCCTATCGATTGTTGTTTTTTTCAACATTATTTTTTTTTTACACTAAAACAGCCTTCTTTATTCTTAATATCAGCTGTACCATCGTTTTTTAATTCACATTTTCCTACAGAGGATTTAAAGTTCTCCGGCCGTGTTTTGTTTCATGAACATGTTTATGTTTATTTAAATCGAAATCAATACACAACAATAGATATTTACAATTCACACATTGCAATATCTGTGAAAAGCGAGAATAAGATTTCATTTGATGACGTAGAAAACTTTGAACAGGTATCAATTATCTGGCAATAGTTGTGCAGCTATACAATTCAGATTTACCTCATATCCCCGTGCAGTCACGCAGTGGTATAAGTAATGCAAATAATACCTATTTTTACATATAACTTACAGTAGGAACGCCAGCCCTATGGCGCAGGAATATTTATCAAACAAGGTCACGTGATAAAATCGATAACAAAATGACATTATCGGGAAAATTGTCACTGGTCAGATTTCTTCACCTCTTATTTATAAACTATGATTATAACAAAACACCATCACAGATCGTTGTTAAAGTAATAATATTCACAAACTACATTGGTCGAACAGAATTGGTGTACACTTCGTGTAATTCCCATTAATAGTTAAAGGTATTTTTTAAAGGGATGAATTTAGGTTGTTTTAAGGTTTAAATTGCCAAAAATGCGCTTTTAAATCAAAATCGATTTATTTTGTCATTTTAGAAGCGAGAATAAAAACAAATGCATGTACGCGTAGATAAATCTTTCCTCTGTCCATATGCAAATTTTTAATGAAATCGGAGACAAGTACTTTTTTTTCCCCAAAATTAACTAACATGACCCACGGACTCAAAGACGGCATAATGCATATACATTTACAGACGCGACCGGGTACACAATAAATGAAATAATTCCATTATTTCAATACATATATTTCAAATGTATGTAGCCATGCATTCCAGATTAAATTTCTGATCTATACATGCTTTTGGTTTATGCCGGAGTGCTCAGAATAGGTTTTAACAAACAAAATTGTAACGGTACGTCGGGAAAGGAAATGAGGATTGTGAACATATATGTTGCAGTGCTAATTTTCTGAATCCGAAAAAAAAGCAAAAAAAAAAAAGTTTTAACAGCGAGAATGAATTTTTTTTCACGAAAGTGTTCATTGACATGTCTACTATTAAAACCCAAAATTTAAAGTCAATCATAAAAAAGTACTTTTTTTTCCCCAAAATTAACAAAGTACACCGTGTTCGCTAAAATATGAACAATCGCCTTTCGAAGTTAATGTACACGCGGGATATAAAACCATGAAATTGTGAAATGCTTTTTAAGAGATATATTGATTTCAACATTGTTCTGTATTTAATAAATTATTAGAGTAGAATGTTCACCGTTTTTCTCAAGGACACCATTACGGTAGTATCCCTGCAGCCCCGCCCCTCATTCCACCCCCACCACCCTCCATACCGTATTGATTAAGTTGTATATAGCTGCTAATGCGCAGTTTTAATCAAATTTGATTTATTTCATCATTTTAGAAGCGAGAAAAAAAAAAAAAAGCATGTACGCGTAAATACATCTTTCCTCTGTAGATATGTAAAATATAAAAAAAATCGGAGGCAAGTACTTTTTCCCCCCGAAAATTGACAAAGTACACCGTAATCGTTTAAATACGCCGAATCGACGTTCCAAATCGATCTTCGCACGGAATAAAATTGTGGAATTATGAATTCATTTATAAAGATAAATCGATTTCAGCATTGTTCAGTAGTTGTTATATTATTGATGTAGTATGTTAACAGTATTTATGAGAGCAACATTACGGTAGTATCCCTCCAACCCCGTGGGCTTCCCCCCTCCTACCCGTACACACAATACGTTGTGTATTGCTGAGAATGCGCCTTTTATTCAAATCGATTTATTTCGTCATTTTAGAAGCGAGCATAATAACAAAATCATATAGATACATCTCTCCTCTGTATATATGTAGAATTTCAATAAACGGAGACAAGTACTAATTAAGTAACAGGACCGTCCGACCCAAAGACGGCAACATGCATAAACATTAAGGAAAGACGACCGGCTACAGAAACAATTAAATAATTTCGTTATGTAAACACATATATTTAAAATGTATGTGTTCATGTATTTTACACTAATTTTTTTATCTATACATGCTTTGGGTTTATGTCAGAGTGGCCAATTTATTTTAACAAACAATGTTGCAACGGTATATCGGAAAATGAAATCATGATAGCGGCAACATACGTTGCAGAGTTAATTTTCGAAATCAGAAAAAGCGATAAACTAATATAAGTTTAACAGGCAGAAAGAAGTATATTCTTTTAACTGTTCGTTTAAAACTGAGGGGGCGACTCGAGTTTTAAAGAAAGCAAGATTGGCATGTGTCCCTTTAACCAAGTAAATAAATGACTGACGAGTATCATACATGCTTCTGTCGGTAACAAACATGATTATGTGTAGACTCAAAGATTTCATAACATAAACGTGGACATGACATTGTGTCAATGGAGCACTTGCCAGATTTGTGGTGTTGTGAAACACTGTACGCGTGAATCCAAAAAGTGCGGGTCGATTATATTTATAGGGCATATATAGTTATATATATATATATTTATATACTGACGAGATAATGAAACGCCTCATCGGGAATTTCCGCTATATATTGTATATACCGCACACTTAATGCCACATAATATTCCAAAGAAATCCTAAGATGTTTTGTAAAACAAAGTTGCAGTTGGTTAGAGAAAGGACACAACTGTGATGTTGTAGACGTTTTAATCACATTACACTTTATAACAAGAAATTCATAAATATTGAAGTTTCTCTTTGAAAAATTGACTATTTTAGTACTGTATTTAACGTAAAGAGTTTGCAGAAATTTGCATCCTAAGTTTGCTCACATGCTTGAGCCAAACAGATACTCTGCCAATAATCAAACTTTGAAGAAATAATATTTGCTGTGTTTTGTGTTGTTTTAGTAATTTTTCCGAAAAGAACGGTCTTACGTAGCCATGTACCATTCGATTAACAGCAGCATAGTGTACATACAATATATAGCAGAAATTCCCGATGAGGCGTTTCTTTATCTCGTCAGTATATATATTATTCTTTTATATTTATATGGTCCCAGAACGCAGTCATACTCATTAGTATATTGAAAGTAAATACTGAATACACATGTACGGTGCGTTACGATTTGTAGTATTTGAAAACAAACATATTAAACATTTCCCTGAACATATATACTATATTCATAGAAGTATTATTTCCTGGAAAAAAAATATATGTTTGTTTTCAGCAGTTGAAATCTACTATAATCTGCGAATATTGCTATTTTGAAAATTTGAATACGTCTGTTTTCATCAAATAGCATGTTTTGTTTGTTTTAATATATATATTTTTTAATTTATGATTAAAAAAAAAAAATGGATGATCGGAATATGTCTTACACACTGTTGAATCCTGTAATTTAACAACAAGTGGTTTGGTTCACAGGCGACAGTATCGGTGAACAAAACCACTTGTTTTACTGGATTCAACATTGTGCAAGAAAATATTCATATATTATACCATTAATATTATAACATGTGTGTTGTAACATATGCTTATCCTTGGATAGTGGATGTCTGCAGGGAACTTGACCTTTTACCTAAAAATCAAACGATCATCCTCTTTCCACTGTCCAACAATGAAGTTTCATGAAATTTGCTTTAGGTAAGAGGAAAAACTGTGTGGGCAATACTTTTCATTTTCCGGTCATGGTAACGGACCTTTCAACTACTGACTTCAAAATAAACAGGGATTATCATTTCACCAAAGGCATTCAAAGTATGAAGTTTTATGAAATTAGCTTCAGAGAAAGTAATAAAGAGTTTGTACAAAGTTTCGTCAAAATCCAACAAGTAGCGCAGACAAGATTTGTGACAGACGAACGGAAAGGCCAAATCTAATCTGTCTCACCTACCACTTTGTGGTGGAAGACATAATTATAAAGACAATATTTTAGTTCATATGTATACTTTATTAAGCAAATAATTGAGCGAACATAAACTTCAGCATTGACTCTGGCCAGTGGTGTACATGGAGTCTTCTTCCACATGACGTGCAGACTGAAAGAAAAGAAAGACATAGAATAAAAAGTTAATATAAGTCGAGCAGAGTATTCAATTTGAATCAGGTGTTGCGAGAGGGATCTAGGGCATGTTTAGGGGAATGGGACAGTTTAAAATTTAATTATTGTTTAACGCCTCATCAACACGTTGTTTAGGTTATTTCGAACCGCCCGAAAGAGAGGAGGAAAGATACATAGGCATCCAGGAACCCTGCCCTACGCTTACTACCGATTAGATACCTATGGTTCTTTAACGTGCTTGGAGGGAGGACAGACTCCGATACACAGGACCACCCGGTTTACGTTCCCATCAGACGAACGAGGCTAGCAGGACACATCGAAGTAACCCAGTGGCGCCAGTAAGAATTGAATCCGTGTTCACTGGATTCAAAGCCGATATGCTATAAACGTCCCTTGACCAAAACTGAGTAAAAGGCACATCAAGTAAAGGGTCAATACATATTATATTGTGTATCATACGAGTATATGATTGAACTGACATGATTATAAAACCATTTTAATGTATGTTTCACCCAACAGTACAGAAAGAATCTATTATAAGGAAAGTTAAATCTGACAGAGGGTGCAATGTTCTATAAGCCATTTTTACTAGAAGGGGAATAAAATACAAGTCTGGCCAAAAATCTAAAATTGTTAAAATTTACACGTTTTGTTCATAGGATATTTTACTTTAATGACTTAGTAAGGTCATTTTACATGGGGAGAAAACATTAATATACAACTATTTATTTTGCCGCTAGTTTTAGAAATAAAACATGATTAAATAGGGCAGTTGAGAAGACACTTTTGTAGATGTGTGGTCTGTTCTGATGTGAAAATGTGTAAAACAGACACAAGATTGGAAATTTGCTCTGTGTCCCTTTAATAAATTGAGGACCCATCACATAGACCAATTAGATGATGTTAAAGGGACACACGGCAATCTTGAAGTATTTATCAAGCTTTAACATTAGCATCTCCATTTGTTAACCTGGTAACATGTTAAATTTAAACCTGCTTGCATTAAAAGTTAAATAAATTATTATAGGTGCACTATTATCAACAGTAAGTATTGTGTAAAACAATTTCTTCTGAACTATTCTAATAAATAATATTAATGATGCACAAATGCAAACTATGCAGAAAAATTAACCGAACTCCAGAAGTAGTTTTAAACAAATAAAGACTGCCTAGTGTCCCTTTAACACAACTTGTTTTCGCATGTATCCAGTACAACATTGGTTACATACATATCACGCTGCACTATCACTGAATTTTTTTTTTACTCTAACTTTGAACAGCACCGTGCAAGCATAACACAAGCTCCATTTAATAAACTACACAAGTGCATACAATTTTTAAAAAGGCTCTTACCTCCATATGATCCAATGGCATTTAATACGGCTTGACATTCTGAAGTCGTCAGTATCAATTCAGTAAGAGCTGCTCAAGGGCACGATTCACATTTGAGACCTCTCTGAAAACAACATCAATCCAATGTCAATGATCAAACAGACATAGTTTATCCTTTGTTATACATAATGTAACATATTTAAAAAAGAAAAGATAAAATAACTAAATTGAATAAAGCATGAATACTACTTGTGCTCAATAACACGGTTAATGTAATAAAAACATCTCTCATCATTCATTATATATGTAAAATATAATGTAGCCCAACTGGAGATCCATTAAAAACATTGTTCCACTTTCACAGCATATTTCCAGCCCATGGAATAGTCTTTTTTTTTTGAGACACACTGGAGGCAAGCGTAGTAGCTACACCGCCTTAAAGGCTTTGAAGTGAAATGTACTTTCTCGAAATTGCGTTGTTTTTTTCGCAACAGAATGTAAATAAATGTAAATTCAAAATCACTTCCTTGCCTCAAAAGTTTACTGCACATAAATATGAATCTGACCCATATTTCAGTCAAATGTCTATGGCAGATTACATTGTTTCAATGGTAGTTGTATCGGGTTATGTATTCACGAATGTGCGAGAAAATGGGGATAACATAACGATATAGAGACAACGCTAACTATTTACATTCATGCATCTGAGGGGTGGGGGTGGAGTGGGTTTCTAGTTTTCTTACCCCCTCCTTGTTTTCGGTATGCAAGCTCCATCTACCCCCACACCCCCATCTACCGTACTTGGGTGGGAGCGGGGTGCGGGGGACATTGATAGCATTTCTACTAGCAATTGTTTTATTCCACGAAACGTTCTACAGTTTACAGTACATCCAGTTACTGGAAAGATCGGAGTACACGCAAAACACTTATAGTGATTATGAACTTTCTATTATACACTATACACTACTTTTTTAGGCACTGTATTTGGCCAATGTCTAAATATGCACGATCTAAAAGGGGTGTGTACTGTTTATTAACAAACACATTTTAATGACAAAACAAATACCTTGATCATGGACCTCCAGCAGCAGACAATAATCCCAAATCCAACTTGCAACAACATGTCAATTTCACGTGTCAAGTTATGTCACGGTGACCTGTCAGTCACCAAAACTGCATCGTGTTGACACGTAATGGGACGTTATTTCGTCCGGTAAGGTATTAGTGTTTACATAATCTACGGTATGAAACACTGTACGCGTGTTGTTAGACTCCATAGGTACCCGTAGTGCTCGCCGATGTAGCGCGCCCAATTTCGGGTGTAATAAAATGGCGTCTGTTTTAATTGAAAATTCGTAAAATAGTCCGTAAAATACAAAGAAATAGTCCATGTTCGCGGAGTTAAAATGCGAACAGAACTGATATGTTATAGGTCCGTGGCGTTCCTACTGTTAGGAGCGGTTTTAAATATATGTTTCTCTCCGGGACTATTAAAAAATTGAATTGAATTGAATTGGGGTTTTAAGCGCACCAACACATTCTGTTCTGTTCATATGATGTTTAAGAGTTAAATTTGTTAATTGATAATACTACAAAAAGGGAGGCCATTCATCTTTAAGACATATAATTAGAGGCTGGTTCCATATTATGGAAATGTTTGATTATTCGAACTCCAGCCAAAAACAGAAAAGTTGAGAAAAACGAACGTTCATTGTCAAAGGACTGAAGGCGATTTGAAGGAGTAATTTAAAGGGACACACGGCAATCTTGAAGTCTTTATCGAACATTAAAATTGGCATCTCGGTTTATTAATTCTTTATTATTTTGACTTTAAAACTGCTTGCATATAATACAATATTATTTAGATTTTTATGTTTTCGATATTCTACCATATGTTTAAATATATTATTGGTTCAATATTATCAACAGTTAGTAATATGCAAAAGCAATGTTCTTTATACTATTCGTATAATTAATATTAATGATGGAACAAATTCAATTTATGTAGTAAAACTAACGGGACGCCGCGAGTTTTAAAAACTGAAGATTGCCACCTGTCCCTTTAACAATAAATTCCGTGATTATTACATACCGGAAGTGATCTATTAGAAAGATAGGTGAGGTATAGAGTTAACTCGAAAACAGGATCAAACTCACACACTTCGGATTTAGTGACGTACAATAACCAATTGGCCGCAGCCAGAATCGTGTAATGTTTTTAGTTCGAGTTCCGCTTATTGGGATCAAACTCACACACTCTACTTGTTAAAGCTACACACACTATACTTAAATAGCATGCCGCATTGCATGCGTGTCTTTATTCGTAATTTCATGATCATCAGCTCGAGTCGAAATATGGTATTTTAGCGATCAACTTTAACGCAAGGCATCACCCATCCCAGTTCCGACCAGTTAATCAGCTGACCGTGCCATCTACATCTCACCAGGCGATGTCGACGCGTCCTGTGGGAGTATCAACACTAGCACATCTAGCCAGCCCTTGGTGCAAGATATTGGGTATTTTACATTTTAACTGTTTTTAAACATTTTAACTAGTTTTAATGTGGAACCAACAAGAAACGCTTGGACAAACCTTTTCTCTTGTTTTTTACAATGGTGTACTTCGAAATTTGAATGATGTGATAAAATGGCTTATTTTATTCAGACTCGCTGTATAAATGGACTGTTCTATGGACCATTTTATTTCACATAACAGCAAAACAACTTTGAGTGAAATTGTACCAAACTTTTCGGATATAAAGGGCACAATTTCTGCGATATAAGCATTATTTCTAATATTATGTTCATATCAATAGTGTTGAATTACTGTCATGTTCTTTTCAAAGATGGCCGACCAAAGTCTTTAATACGGCTACTGAACTGTTGAGGCTGCGCTAATCACGTATACCAACGCTAAATTAATCGACGTGTTAACCCTGCCAGATCTACATATGTACTGTACGGCACTCACCTCACGGGTCTAAAATTACCAGCATACGACTGCCTGAATAGCGGTTGATAATGATGTAAAGGTTTTTGTTACTCTCGCCGTATGGAACAAGGCCTTAGTGTGGAGAGCGTAATCCAGTGGTTGAGCGCCGAACTCCAAATCGAGAGGTCGTGGGTTCGATCCTCGCCGCGGCCACGTTATTTATCCTTGAGCAAGAGAATTAATCCACATTGCTTAATACTGGTTCTACCCAGGAAGCCATCGAGAGTGATCATTCTAAGTTGCAAGAACTTGTTTCGCAATCGATGTAAATTAAATATGTTTAAACTTAACAAGGCCTTTTGGCGTGCATTTCAAAAGAAGGTTACGGTTGCGAAGAGTCCGGTCCAGTAGAAGCCGACCTACCCTCGTCAAAAGAAGTTTACTGTAGAACAGCAGTGGAGCGTAGAAGTCCAACGTTGATAGTCTGTAGATTATTACATTCTCGAAGAAGATTAATTGTTGAAATTGTAGATTTTGGCCAATCGGATTGCCTGCAGAATTGTGACTAGGTTAATCGGATTGCCGGCTCGAAATCGTCTCAGCCAATCAGGAAATAGATAATTAGAAGCCTTGAATGTGTCCCAAGTAGGTCAATCCGGATGCTCGTGCTACCCGTGTTTCTGTTGGTAATGGCTCCTCCGATGCACACGCTGATCTTGCAGTCGTATAACCAAACTACTCCCCCGAATAGCTTACCTTTAATTCAAGATCTGTGGGTGTTCCAACGTCGGTATCCGTGGTGATGTGTCAGATCCAGTTGTTCAGTAGAGTAGTTAGCAAAGTACTGCTCTTTGTAGGGCTAGGTTAAAACAGTTAACATTGTTAAAATGTAAAACCCAGCCCCGTACTACCATCTCCGTTAAACAAGTGCTGCTTCCGTTCCCCAACAGGACGCTCGACATCGCCTGGTAGGTGCCCATAGATAAACACATCTTGCTGGTGGCAAGGCCCCATATGGAATGATGATGCATGATGGAAGAATAGCGGAGGCACCATGACTAGCTGATACACGAGCATTTCAAGCAAGCGGATTGACCTCCTTTCTACAAAAAGATGCCCAGCCTTCTGATTGCTTTACGAATTTCGAGCCTACAATCAGATTGAGCTACTTCATATTTCTACTGTCATCCGATTGGCCGAGGTCTTCAATTCTCAACAAGTTTAACCTTCGACCACTCGGTTATTTCGCCTCTTCTCTCAACGCATATACCATTTTTCGGAAATGTACACTCAAGTGATATGAAAACGCAACGCGGGAATTTCCGCTATATATTGTATATACTGCACACTTAACTGCACATAATATTCCAAAGAAATCCGAAGATGTTTTTTAAAAAGAAAGTTGCAGTTAACTGGAGAAAGGACACAACTGTGATGTTGTAGACGTTTTAATCACACTACACTTTGTAACAAGAACTTCATAAATGTTGAAGTACCTCTTTGAAAAATTGAGCTAGTTCAGTACTGTATTTAACGTAAATAGTTTGCAAAATGATGCATCCTAAGTTTGCTCACATGATTGAGCCAAACACGTACTCTGTGAATAATGAAACATTGAAGGAATACTATTTGTTGTATTATTTGTTGTTTTAGTATTTTTTCCAAAAGGAAAGGTCTTACGTAGCCATGTACAATTCGATTAAAGCAGCATATTGTACATACAATATATAGCGGAAATTCCCGTGTTGCGTTTTCATATCACATGAGTGTATGTATAAATGAAGTTTATCAGGGTCTAAGATATTATACGTTCCTAAGTCTTTCAATGAATTATATGTGTTTTTTTATTTTCATATTTCTGTCATTTATTTAGTTCATTTTATCTTTCCATTATTAAACGGTTTTTCTTTCTTCATCTTATTTTCAGATCTGTTTTCATTAACAAATATAAACTACTGTTAAATGGTTTATTCCAATTAATTAATTAACTGATTAAATCCCTATTTATTAGATCAATTCCCTATATTTGTCTTTATTATTTTTCTTTAATTTTCCTTATTCATGAAACAACTAGTAAGCAAAATATTCTCTAATCTATCGTTCGATCTTTACTGATCGATGTCAAAGATTAACTAGTTTGAGACGCCCCCTCAGTTTGCCGCGGACATATATATATAGGTTCAATATGTCCGCGAACACATGGTTACGTTGCGGACATATTGGCGCCCTGCAGCACGGGACACACTTTTGAAAAGAACGCATTATTAATTAAACTGATGAAAACGTTTTAAAAAATAATTCAATTAAGTATTTATTCATCACTAAAAATAGGCGATTTAGAAATCATTGCCGATAAAGATTCATTCAAAGTTTAGCTTCTAGTTATAATATGCATTATAACTTAAAGGGAAGCAAGGCGATGAGTGTCATTCCAAATGCATTTAAAACCACCACACTTAGTTTAAAGGGACACATAGCAATCCTGAAGTTTAAGTAGGTATTAAAATAAGCGTCTCTATTATTCTAGTATCACTTTAAAACTTCTTCCATATAATTATAGAAAATTAAAAGTTTGAATTCTGATAGTGGAGCGCTGTAGTCTAGTGGAAGAGCGTTGGACCCATGATCCAAACATCGTGGGTTCGATCCCCGCCATAACCATATGCGTTGTGTCCTTGAGCAAGACACTTTATCTGCATTGCTTAGTAAAGGTTCTACCCAAGAAATCAGCCAAGAAGTACCTTAGAAGCGAATAGCTTACAAAGGGTATAGAAAACTGTAAGTCGTTACGTCTTTGTTATTCTACCATGTAAGTACATTTATATTTTTATTTTTATTTATACTGGTGCAATAAAATCAATAGTTAGTAATAAGCAAACACAATATGCTTTGGACTATTCTTACAATTAATAATTGCGAAAGTGCAAGCATGAAGAAAACTAACAGGACGCCGCTAGTTTTAAAAAATCGATTTGCTATTAGTCCCTTTAAATGTATAGATCACGTGTACTCTAGTGACCCTTCACACCGAGTTCCTAGAAACTGTACACTCATATAATTCAATTATGCACATTGTTCATATAAAACAAACGTTTTCATAGTATTACAGCATCACCAGATTTAATAAGTTTGATTTTATATTTTTTTGCATTTTCCAGACCATAATATAAAACAAATAAAACTATATAATTATATTCAATCATAGTAAACATGAGGATTCATTGGAGCATGGGTTCTGGTTTAGTGAATTTGCATATTTTGGCGAACATCAGGCCTAATTTAGTGCATTTGTACATTTTGGCGAACATGAGGCCTACTTTAGTGCATTTAGGTCTAGTTTAGTGCATTTGCTTATTGAGATAGAACACGAGACGTTGTTTTATATTAAAAGTGGTTTTATTTAGTACTTCGATCGCAACTCTGTATTAAGGGCACTAACCCCACAGTGCAAATTTAATGATAATCTTACAGCGTTGCTTCCCTTTAATATAAAAGGTGCGGTAGGGTCGATTACATCTGGAGTTAAAGTTAGTGGTAACTGACTTTTATGAAGAAGTGGTAACTGACTTTTATGAAGAAAACAGCACGTTAACATGCGAACGTTTTTTGTTTGTTTTTAGTACACAAATAAAACAAAAACAAAAATAATGAACACCTTGATTCTATATTTATATGTGTTTACTTCATACAAAAGCTTTATTTTGCGGGCCTCATGATCTGTAAAAAAACGAAAAAATAATAACACCATTTTCTCTTACAATTGTATGTTTAACAGTGACTTACAGTTATTTATACAAAATCTCGCCCCACGCCCTCCCCAACCCCAGCCGCTCCCCCATCCATGAAGTAAGGTATTTACCAAGCATACACTTTAGATTTATTTATTAATCCAGCATGATTTTGTTTATTAACTTTCTGTTTTAGTTAACAGCATCCTCATTCAATGTCCTGCTTGCTGACCAGGCCGTCAATTCGTACCAACCATTCTTGAAAAGATTCTTAAACTTAAGCCCAAAGTATGCACATTTTTTTCAATCAAAAATATTTCAGTTAAAGGATAAACGTTCATAACAATGCTACTATGTATACATTTGATAAAAGATTGTTTATCTTAGAAGGTCATGGGAATATTTGTGAACGGAATTTGAGTACTTGAGCTCAAGTCTTAGAATAGTCTGAAGAATGGTTGGTGAATTAAAGGCCAACTCTATAGAGTTAGAAATATACTGAACAAAAAAGAAATGTCCGACTTTTTTGCTGGTAATTTTATATGCCAGTTTTTGAGGGCGTATAAAAGCTTAAACATCGTTTTTAATAAAACAATGTTTGAGATGTTTGTAAGCACACTTAAGATCCCATTAAACAGTTTCAAATTTGCCAAGCATTAATCTTTTATGGATGATATGGAAACGTTAAAGGGAGGTAATTTGATGATTATTGATAATAAAAGCTGCCATCTACACAATCTGTGTTATGTTGTTGTTTTTTTGGTAAGGAACTTTCGGTAATTTTAGCATATTTAATTTGTGTTTGTGGCCAAAATGCATGTTTTAAGAAAAAAGTGGCTACTCCCTTGTGTACTGAATTTTTCAAAAACATTTTTGTTTGAACTATTGTTGGCGGTCTATCTAATTATTCTTAAAACATCATTTTTTCCCCGTGTTTCTGTCTAGACAATCAGCATCAACATCAGCGGACGTTTATTTTTTTGTTCAGTATATAACAGTCGATTAGGCACAACTCTTTGGAGCTGCATACGTCTACTCCACGGAGTTCACCTCAAGGGAGTTAGTTCGCCCCACGGGAGTTAGTTCGCCCCACGGGAGTCAGTTCGCTCCACGGGAGTTAGTTCGCTTCACGGGACTTAGTTCGCCCCACGGGAGTTAGTTCGCTCCACGGGAGTTAGTTCGTCCCACGGGAGTTAGTTCGTCCTACGGGAGTTAGTTCGCTCCACGGGAGTTAGTTCGCCCACGGGAGTTAGTTCGCCCCACGGGAGTTAGTTCGCCCCACGGGAGTTAGTTCGCCCCCTGGCGGAGGCATGTCTGAAGTTCCCTTCATCCTTCGTCTCATTTCCCACTGATGGTGTATTAAAGGGACACATGTCAATCTTTATTTGTTTAAAACTCACAACGTCCCGTCAGTTTTTCTTCATAGCTTGTATTTTGTTGTAATCATAAATACTAATTATTGAAATAGCTCGAGGCAAATTATGGTTGCATATAACTACCTTCTGATAATATTGCACCACTAATATATTTAAACATATGTTAGAATAACGAAGAAAAATGAAAATTCAAAATCTTATTTAATTATATGCAAACAGTTTTAAAGTCAAAACGATACTGGATTAATAGACCGAAATGCTCATTTTAATGTTTGATAAACACTTCAGGATTGCCGTGTAAATCATAAGATGAAGGATACAACATATATTTGTTTAGGTCAATCCTTTGACATCTGATGGGAAACTTCATCCTTCGGCTCATCTCCCACTGGGGTTGCTGTCCCAATATTATCTAATATGATGTGTTAACGGGACTTCGTTTCTTGTCATATAGTTCGGCGTTCAGTATTTGTTACGGGCAAAATATAAGAACAAAGGAAGTAAAACAAACAACAACTAATTTTAAAATATAATCAACAAATGTATTCAAATACTACAAAGAAAAATATTCACAGAAAATACATAAAATGCATCCAGTATTTCTTTAAAATCCGATAAACGAATGAAGTCCAAATACTATTGGTAAGTGTCCCTTTAATCTAATTGTCAAGTGTCACTTAACTAAGTTGTCAAGTGTTCCTTTAATCCAATATCACTTCAAATCTTTCCTGGTTTATTTATTACAATGATCCAATGTCAATAGATGAGCACAACATATTTTTTAATCTCTCACAATATATTTAAATTCACAGCATCCAATATGTAAACTAATGAACCAGATGCTGATATGATACTGAAAACCTTTCAAAGTTTGACTAAGGTCAGCTTTATATACCAACAAGGAACATTCTAGATTGAAGAAGGTTCTGTAACAATCTACACATATTAGTATGTAAACAATAGTTTAGACATTTCTAGAATGTTATATAAACACTGGATGTCAATCAAAGAGTCTGTCCTAAAACTAGTACACAGTCCAGCTATTTATTTGTGTGATATTAACAGAAACAATCTGAGAACGGGATCAATAAACATCTACACTTATATAGCATTAGATGAGGGTAGCTATGGTGGCATATTTCTGCCACTAGATACCTAGATAATTATCAGGATTATATAGTAACATAACTTTTTCGGGATAATAATGAATTTTCACGAAAATCCTATAAAATGTGTTAGATAAAATTATCTAAATGTCATTAACTTATGATGTTAAATGCCACTCTTCATTCATTCATCTTTCGTCAGTTTTTGCGCACAATATGACCTATTTATGTGTCGACGTGCCGTAAAACACCATTCATTCATTTAATAAATGCAACCGCATTGCTCTATAATGCCCACTTCTGCCACCATGATAGTTTCTTATCATGAATAGTTTGATACCCGTATACGGTTGGGGGTAAAAGCCGTACTGTACATTCCGTACTATAACGAAAACTATCGGAACTGGCAGATGCTCTGGCATGCAGATTATACTGGCTAATAGAGTCTATGAAAGTGATCAATGATACGTATACTATTGTTTGTATACTTATGTTAAAACAGATGTTATTATATTAAATCTAAAAATAATTATATGATGTTATAATATATATAAACAATGTTTCTATGGTGTAAACATTTCCCGTACCGTACCGTACCGTGCAGCAACGTACATAATGTTCACCATTTATCATTTCACTTAGTTTTATCATATACATAGATGTAAAATTATTTATTACTATAAATTAAGCATTACAAATAGACATAATGTATTACAACAAACTTATGAGCATAACATTAATCTTAACGTAACAAAGCAATGTTCCCTGCTGATTTGGGCCTGAAGGTTAAATTTAATTATAGCAAAATCTTTCAAAATGTATGTGTGACCTTGAACTTGAGGGTAGGTATATTTTTGTTGCTAGCAACAAATTGTCTCATTGTGTAAACATATTTGTATAACATTATTAGAATCCAATGATATATTAAGAATCTATAGCCTGGACACCAACTTATAGAAATAACCTATAAATGTGACATTGACTTTGACCTTGATGGTAAGCAACTTGCCTTTATAACAACACATCTTGTCATTGAGGTGAACATGTGCATACTATTATTGCAGTCCAATGATCGGCAAAGAATATATAGCCCGAATACGAAGTTATTGCAATAACATAGTATATGTGTGACATTGACCTTGACCTTAAAGGTAGGGACCTGGCTCTTAGTCGCTACACATCATCTTATGGTGGTGAACATTTGTGAATAATATTATCAAAATCCAATGATAAATAAAGAAGTTAGAGCCCGGACACTAACTTTTAAGCAATAACCTTCAAAGTACATGTGTGACCCTAACCTTGAATGTAGGGACCTGATTCTTATGGTGGTGTAATTTGTTTATAATGTTATTGAACTCCAATAATAAATAAAGAAGTTATAGCGTGGACACGAACGTTTAAGCAATGCCCTTCAAAACACATATGTGACCTTGACCTTGAAAGTACTAACATGGCTTTTAGTCCCGACACATCGTCTCATGGTGGTGAGCATGTGTATCTAATAGTGTTAGCATTCAATGACAGATAAAGAAGTTATAGCCTGGACACAAAATGATTAGCAATAACCTTCGACAACCTTCAAAGTACACTCAAGAGATATGAAACGCAACACGGGAATTTCCGCTATATATTGTATATACTGCACACTTAATTGCACATAATATTCCAAAGAAATCCCAAGATGTTTTTTAAAAAAAAAAGTTGCAGTTAACTAGAGAAAGGACACAACTGTGATGTTGTAGACGTTTTAATCACACTACACTTTGTAACAAGAACTTCATAAATGTTGAAGTAGCTCTTTGAAATATTGAGCTAGTTCAGTACTGTATTTAACGTAAATAGTTTGCAAAATGTTGCATCCTAAGTTTGCTCACATGATTGAGCCAAACGCGTACTCTGTGAATAATGAAACATTGAAGGAATACTATTTGCTGTATTATTTGTTGTTTTAGTATTTTTTCCAAAAGGAAAGGTCTTACGTAGCCATGTACCATTCGATTAAAAGCAGCATATTGTACATACAATATTTGCGGAAATTCCCGTGTTGCGTTTTCATATCTCTTGAGTGTATATGTCATAATGTGTGACATTGACCTTGAAGGTAGAGACCTTGTTATTAGTCGCAACACATGATGGTGAACATTTGTTTATAATATTCCAATCCAATAATAAATAAAGAAGTTATAACCCGGGCACGAAACTTTAAGCAATGACATTCAAAGTACATGTGTGACCTTAACCTTGAAGGTAGCGGCCTGTCTCTTAGTCATGACACATCGTCTCATGGTGATGTTTGGGTAAAATATTATTAGAATCCAATGACACCGGTAGGGAACTAATAAAAGTATTAAAAGAACGCATATACAGAATTAAATATCCCTAAGCCTTAAATTGTACTCTTAAAAGTTGCAACTAAATATGTCTATATGTCTGTCTATCTGTCTCTCTGTCTGTCTATCTGGCTGGCTGGCTGTTTGGACGGCTGGCTGGCTGTCTGTCTGTCTGTTTGGCTGCCTGCCTGCCTGCCTGTTTTCTGTCTGGCTGGCTGGCTGGCTGTCTGGCTGCCTGTGTCCGTCCGTTCGTCCCCGTCCGTCCGTACGCCCGTCGATGTATTTGTAAAGTTATAACTGTGTGGAACTTACGGTATTCTGTACACTATGCCAGGTACATATTACATTTTAAAATAATTGATATAAATTTGACCACCTTGATATTTTTACATCGTATGAAAATTAAGCCCATATCTAAATGGTAATCATTCTCGTTTTGAATTTTACCCCGACCAGGTTATTTATAAACAATCTACACTCATTTCTTTTAAAAACGCGCACTTTTCAAAATGTGATTTTTTTAAGTTTGAGAAAAGTCATTCTAAAAAAAATTTGCAGTTACCACACGGATTAAAATATGGTGGTAAGCTGTTACGTAATATCTGCACCACGTGTACACACTAAATTTACGTTTTACACGTGGGTTTTGTTGTTGTTGTTGTAGCTTTATGGGCTCATGATAGATTTTATCAACCAAAAGATGTGCGTTTTTAAATGTATTGAGTGTATTTATAGATATCTAAACTGCCGCGAGACGTGAATTTTCGTGATAGCTATTCAGAATTATTAAGAAAATAAAAGATTAACTAGCTAGTCACGTGAATCTTAGTTACATTATTACGAAAACAAAATTTCAAATGTTTAAGATAATTCTTATATAGTTTGAAACCCTCTCTCATTTTACCGCTGTGGTTTCGAAACCCAATGGGAGCTCGAATTGTGAATTGGAAAACGTCGATTCTTATGGTTGGTGGGAGGTATACAGTACCGGATCTACCACGGAAAAAGTGGATGGGATGCTTCCACCATAAAAAAATCGACCATGATGTATAGACCAAAATGTGCTAAAAATGACGTAAAACACCATTCAACCAAAACAATCTATATTTGTTTACTGTTTATAATTCGAATAGAGACTTGTTTAACTTATATATATTTGCATTATCGTACATTTATCAATAACCTGGTAGACTAACATGTGCTTTAATTTATTGACAACAACCTAAAGAAATCACAGGAGTCCATGTTTTCATTTCTTTGCTGTAGCGAAAGAGAGAATATCCCCAGTTCAAATGCCCTTTCCTCTAACAATATATATACGAACGCACTGTATAATCATCCGGTAAAAAACATTCAAAAACTTGTCGCGAAAACACATGTTTAAGCCGGCGCTGACATGTGTTTTTTCACACTTATTCGGCTACCCAGGGATATCCGTTTCAGTTTTATACATAATCACCTGTTAACTGACACAATTCGTGCTAAAGTTGCCAAATTTTGTATCAAATTCGACAAGAAGGACCCGATAAAACCACGGAGGTTTAGGCACAGGATGGCTCATTCTAAAGCAAGAGCCATAATTAGACGAGTGAGACGCGGATTCATCGCAAAACACAAAGGCCAGCTCATGAATACCAGTTGAAAACTGATACATACCATATGCTTAGAGGTAGTCATGTTAAACGTCTATTTTAGAGACAATTTACATCGGACAAAAAGTTCGTGAAATGTTCAATTTGACTAATGAAACGTTTTCTTCGGTCCTGGCCAATTATGCCACCATTGTTAAACAAATTTCCATCGCAATATGTTATTTTACTCAGCGTACGGTAATTACTTCGTAATTGTAGAGCAGGTTCCCCATGGTACTGATTTTTTCTCTCAGAGGTGTGGTGGCCGGTATCAGATTCTGTAATATAAATCTCGTTATAGGAGTTCTATGAACTGGTCTTTTGATAAAGAATCGATGATTTTTTCTAAGCAATACTGGTAATTGTTTTTGAATACACATTTTAAGGCTGATTTTAAATTACAATCTCATGAAGGTTGTTATTTGACATGAATGTGATGGTCGTTAAATTGCGAGCACACGGCTGATTAGAAACTGTACAAGGAAACACTGTTTTTAAAATATGGTTTTATAGAATTTATTGTGTATTTTTAACGATTAATTACTTTATCTTTGTGAACGTTAATTTGTTATACTTACTTGTTTAATCCGATTTATTCAAAGTAGTGCAGCTTTATTATTATTATTTTTTATATCTTGCTCAAAATAAATAATATGTTTGTTTTTTTCGGACCATAATTATGTCAGACTGTTGTAAGCCAGATATGTTATCCCCGATCAATATATTAAATCTACATGCAGAAAACCTAGAGGAATACAGTATAATAATCTTTCATGGGCATCCGGTGAAGATCGGTAATTCCAACACGAGGTCTACTTATTTGCATAGGGAACCGAGGCTTTGCCGAAGTTCCGATTAAAACAGTTATACCGAGGGGTGGAATTTCCCTATCTGAACCGGATACGCATGATTGAATATTTTTCTTGCACATCATTTACATTCTGCGCATTGACGTCGCCAACTACAAACGTGTTTCATGTTTATATCTAACATGGTTTATGAAAATGCTCAATGCTGATTGGCTATTGAGCAGATTTTGAAAAAGCTATAAAAACTTCTGTCGGAAAACATCCAAAACAACGATTGCGTTATTTTAAGGCAACGTTACGTTCAAACAACACATTGAACTTGTTAGAAACACGATATTTTTTATTAAAGGTGTATATTGTTTTCGTTTGGTGCTGAGAGATGGACGTACAATGTAAGTCGTGAGAATGTGTTTGTATTATGTTCAATCTCTCGAAAATGTGTATATAAAATACATAACAATCCATGTCAGATAAGAAATAAAATATTTCCAGCGGGTTTATATTGTGCGAGATCAAAACCTGGAGGTTGGTACTTGAAACACATCGGCCTACGGCCCTTGGTATCGATGGTCTTCAAGTCCCGCCCACCAGGTTTTTATCTGGGACAATATAAACCCGCTGGAAATATTTTTTTTCTTAATTACACAGTGACATCATGCAACTGTGTGTTGATATCGGTGCGCAACTGTTATCTTCCCCCATGTGTAATATGAGGCTTTCCATCACCCATGTAAAATGCGGATACCTTATCCGCTATGCAAGACAATTCCATATTGCTTAGAATTTCAGTCTATTGATATATATCCAGTCTATTGACTCCGCGAGTTTTAAAATAATCAAGATAACCCGCCTTGTGGCCATTAAAGAAAAATAAGAAATCACAAATAACATCAGTTGACTTTAATAGTTTGTGTTTAACTATTAGGGTATCTTAATTAGGATTTATCCAACACTTTTAAATTCTAATTGTATGTAGAAATTCTACCCAGGCAACAATGAGTGGCACCATTGACAACATCGACAATCCTATAGAGACTTAAAGGTGTCGAAAATTACACATTTCAACAAACCAACCAGCTATCTAACTAAAACAAATATTTTTATTGAGCATAATTATGATTGAGCATAAATTTGCATTGCATTTTGCATTTTGGTTTCTGCTAAGTCATTAGGTACTAACGTTGTGAAGTTCTAGGTTTTAGATTTGTATATTCATATATGTATGGATCATCTTGTCTATTAATGAGATTAGTTTGTAAGATAACGCATTCATCTGTATTATAAATAACAAACATGCAACGCAAATCATACATCAACACGTGTGGCCAACGGCCATATTGTTTATATCGCAACAGCGCACTATTTTATGGGGCAATAGTGGCGAAAAATACTGGGGCGAAAGGCTCGGACGAGAATCCCTCGGGCGAGAGAAACGGGGAATAGCGTTTGAAACACGTTCAATGCCGCTGATGAAATACTTTTCACTGTGTTTGGTTTCAGGGTAACCGCATAGTTTCGTGTAAATATATCCCCATATAGGATACATTGACCTCGCACAAGTCGTCAACTTTGGATAACACACATATATGACATTTTGTTTTTTTAAATATTTAACGTTTATTTACTACATAACACAATATACACAGTTTATCCACAATGCCAATCGTGTGAAACTAATATAATAATTAACAATAAAACACTATCTATCCGACGACTGGTTGAGGTGCCATTTTTGGCATGAGCACGTGATCAATGAGGTGAACGACGCCATTGGTGGTACCGATGTCAGCCATGGTAACAAGAGCATTGTTTATTTTAACATCCGCGCCATCTAAAAATCAAGAAGACAAAGATGTTACAAAATTATATTAAACATATCAAAATAATCAACACAACAACATGTTTTCATTTTTTTGGATACATGTGTTAGCCGATCACTTGATAACCGTCTAGGAATGTTTGTCGTCAAAGCGTGACTTACGCAGACGTAATTATGCATAACATTCACGAACAAGGGTCCAGTTAAAAAAAGTATTACATTTTTATAGGTGAAAGTTCGGGATTTCTCAGTGAAAGAATATTCATAATCGCCTAATATTAAATCGATGGTAGGCGTGTTTAGTTTTTTCCCCACTTACTCGCCTCCGCTCGTTCGTGAATATAAACACACGCCTACCATCTCCTGAATGATTTCCCTATAATCGAATTATCCAGCAGTTAAATAACCTCTATTTAAACAGTTGTAGCCTGACTTTAATGTTTATTCTTTGAAATATTACAATATGAAACATGTTCTTCCTTTTTATACTAGTAGTTGACGATTGAGAAACTTATTCGATATTTATATCCGTGGTGCGATATTTTATATATCTTCATAGCCTCTATAGGACTGAGTGTTTACCACAGGTTTATTGATAGTATCTATACACGCCAGGCTCTTAACTCTTAACCATGAAGAGCACTGGTAGTAAACTCTTCATGAATAACTGGTGCAAATATTTGAAAATCTGAGGCAAGTGATTGGATGATTAATTTGGGGAAACATTAACTGCGTTAACAAACCACGCATGGCCTGTGATTACAAACAACACATGGCTTGTGATTACAAACAACGCATGGCTTGTGATAACAAACAAAGCATGACTCGTGATTGTCAACAACGCATGACTTGTGAGAACAAACAACGCATGACTTGATATTACAAACAACGCGTGACTTGTGATTTCAAACAACGCATGGCTTGTGATTACAAACAACGCAGGACTTGATATTACAAACAACGCATGCTTTGTGATTACAACAACGCATGACACGTGATTACAAAGCACGACTTGTTAATTACAAATAACGCATGACATGTGATTTCAAACAACGCATGACTTATGATTATAAACAACGCATGACTCGAGATTGCAAACAGCGGTTAACTTGTGATTTCAAACAACGCTTGACTAGTGAGTACAGATAACGCATGACTTTTAATCAGAAAGCACGCATGGCTTGTGATTACAAACAAAGCATGCCTTGTGATTACAAATAACGCATGACTTGTTATATACAAACAATGCATGACTTGTGATTACAAACAACGCCTGACTTGTGATTATAAACAAAGCATGCCTTGTGATTACAAATAACGCATGACTTTCATTTACAAACAACGCATGACTTGTGATTACAAACAACGCATGACTTGTGAACTTACGATGGATTATGTGCACAGTGAGCCTTTCGTTGCTGTTGAGCGTGGCAACATGCTCTTTCTTCCAAAGTCCGATTGAGTATTGTGTGGAACCAACCACGTGATACGTAAGTATGCCTGAAATGTAAATATACTCAACAATCTTTGCTAGAACGAGAATCTGCTAGAACAAAAAATACCCATTGATCATCAAAATGGCGCCGTTCTTGCGTTTCTTGTCATAACGTGAATCATGTAGATGGCGCCCATATAGTTATAGTTATATATATAGCCCACAAACGACAATTTTGGATTTTTTTTATTTTTTATAAATTTTAGTTTATTTTTCAAATCAATGTCAGTAATTATTTGAATAGATCTAGTTCATTGCAAATTGCTATTGTATATAATGCATTCTTGATTATATTACAATAACAATTTATTTATTTTTATTCATTTTTCCATATTTTTGCACATAACATGGTGTATATCTTTGTTTTTTACATGTAACAATAACATAATCGTAGAATACCGCAGGAAACATGAACAAAAAACTAGTATTTAATTATATGCAAGCAGGTTTAAAGACACAACTATTGTTAAACCTAAGATAGAAGAATATTTCTTTAACATTTATTTAAATATACGCAGACAGGTTTAAAGGTAAAATCAAACTGAATTTATCAAACTACTCCAAGGGTGCCGTGTGTCCCATTACCATTGTCATATTAGTATAGTGAGCTGACTTGCGTTCACATGGAATGCAGATAAATGGAAAAAAAAGAGTAAAATTATAATAAATGTTAAATTTTGTACATAAGTTTCCAGACAGATGCACGCACGGACGCACACTCTGATGGACCGTTGTTTATGCCTATCCAGATTTTACGGGTCTGAAATAAAACAGATCATTTTAAAGGGGCATACTACATCCGTGAATTATGTATCGAGCATAAAAAAAAATCATTTTTTGCATATAATTAAACACAGCTTGGAAATGTACCATAGGTTTATAATGTATTCAATAATTAATAATATGTAACAATGATTCGCTTAAATATGGAAAAATTACACTACACATCCGTTTATCAAAACTATCCGAGTGTTCATGTCATATAATAATGTATATGTGCCGAATAAAATGATAGTTTTCATCGGTTTTTAAAATACCCGTGAATGAATATGCGTAAAATGAATTATGAGTTGGTAGCTCTTAATTCATCGCTCTGTATTTGGGGTTTGGCCTGATAGGTAAAGCCATGTTGTGTCTATAGAGCTTGGATTCTCAAAATATGTCAGTTATATATGTACCTCGTCGTCAGACGGTTTGGAAACAGTGTACATTATGTTATAAAATGTGGCTGCTCTATATTAATAGAAAAACTAACGGTTCGACGCGGGTTTTAAAACGTGCGTTCCTTTAATTTAAAACTCACTGGTTAGAAGTGCTGGGTCGCTGGTAATTTGTTGGATTTGGTCGGCTGATAACCTGGCAAAGGCGGCGTTAGTTGGGGCGAACAAAGTAAGAGCATCACCTGTAGGAAGAACAAAACATACGTACGTAACTAATACGGTTGGTACCTGGCTAATACGGTTGGTACCTGGCATTTCCTTTGAATTGGGGGAGTGAATAATAATTTCAGGTAAACAATAATGTTTAACAACTGATATTAGTGTATGAAATAAAAGATGTATTCAATAGATTCGTCAACAACAAGTGAATTATTTGGGTTTAATGGCAGACCAACAACAACACAAACAATTAATATGGCGCAAACAGAAATTGCCATTCCGTGCCAGTCATGATTAAAGGGTTTGATGCACTATTTTCAAACAAGATTTATTTAAAAGGGCACTGAACAACCTGAAAAAAGCTGACAGAATTATCAAAACGACATGAAAAATAAATGAGATACGATCTATTGAAAATTTGCAAAGAAACATAAATGCAGGTGGCCATATTGGAATGGCATTTTTACCAATATGGCATATTGACAAAATATCCTTTAAAGCAAAGAAAACCACTGCAAATGAATACTAATCATACAATGTATACATTTTTATATTTATTTTTAATCAGTTTGCAGCGATTTTCTTTGTTAGACACTTTGTCAATATGCCATATATGGTAAAAATTCGCGAAACGTCATCGTTCTAAGATGCCTCCATTTATGTTTCTTTGCAAATTTTCAATTGGTCATATCGCATTTATTTTTCAAGGTATTTTGATAATTCTTTCAAGTTTTTCAAAGCCGTTTTAAATAAATATTGTTTGAAAATAGTGCATCCACCCCTTTAATAATAAAATGTCGTTTACGTTAAAATTATATGATCAACTTTGTTTTTGTTTTTTTATCAATGTATGCATGTTAAAACGTGTAAATGATTTTGATGGCATTTGTAAATTTTATATAATCACGCATTTAACATAAGTCCGACATGCATAAATTCCTTAAAACTAAATGCAATCATATATTAAAATGCCATTGTACATGAGATAACAACAAATACATACCCATAAGTGCGCTGGCAAGTCCTGCCTGCTGTACAAGACTGAGTAGAGTGCTGAGGTCGCTATTTCCGCTGACGTAGCTCACAATGTCGCCGGTAGGTGGCATCAGGACGCTGTCGACCACATGGATGACGCCATTACTAGCCATCATGTCAAACTGCGTGATGTGTACACCTTGGATTGTGACAACCTGTGCATGGGAATTAGTAATTAATTGATAACTGATTTATTTAAGCCGGTTTCTAGTCTAGTTATTACTATTATAGGTGTTCCACCGGTGTAAGCACAGCAAATGACGAAGAGAGAGAGAGAGAGAGAGAGAGGGAGAGAGAAATGAGAGAGAGAGAGAGAGAGAGAAGAGAGAGTTGCGATTATATGTTTAAAGGGTTAAAGAGGGAACTGTATGGATATGTTTAACTTTGGCAAGATTTATCATTGAGAAATCTGAAAAGTAATTAAAAACAAAAAATCGGATGAGAGACATTGAATATATGATAGTTCAAAGGTTCTTTTGAAATGGATATGGAATCCGCAATTTCGAGAACTATTCTAAATTATCACATATGGAATATATTCGTTAACATTGCGCCATGTTCTGGACTATTTGGTGAATAACGGGGACGTAACAAGTGTTGGTTTCTTCAATGCAGTGTGTTCGTACATTGTATTATAACTAGTTTGTGTAAGAAAAACTCAATAATATTTTCTACTAAGGATTGTTATTTTGATTTCGCTTCTTTGTGAGACTAAATCGCTTTGGGCGATTTCCGTTTGTGTGTATACCAGTTTACCCTTTAACATCTTGATCACATCGTTACACTAATTCCCCTTTACATATTGAACCTCCCATTACAGGTTAGGAAACACCAATTGCTTTTCCCGTTGACATACTTTTAAAATGTCACATATTGCATGTAATGATTTGTTGCAACTTCATCTCAAGTATGGATACTACAGCAGTGTAATTTTCATATAGAAAAATAGCTTTAACTTGAAAAATGTAGGGTCACAAAACAGGTCAAGGGTACAGCTGTTCCATTGAAAGTTGCTCACAATGTGTATGCATAGATTCGAAATTTGGAAAATGTTCATTAACACTCCATTAAAAGCTATGTATACACTCCTTATATATATATACATACGTCAACTAAAGCGAATAGAAATGAATCATTCCCCACCACCCTCCCACCCACCCACCCACTTATAATGTCCATGTTTAACAAAAAAGTAGGGATAACATTTTATAATAGAAACTACATTCGATTACACCTCGGAGGTTTATATATAATTGGTGGTTTTGAACCTATACTGATTTCCTTTTGAAAAAATACTAGCATTTGCTTTCTTTTAATGTTTATCAAACATATTAAATAGATAATACGATTACCAGCATACAGGCCCAATTGGGCGATCTTGTTCACAGTACTTACTGACATCCATTGTATCGCCTAAAACCTTACTTGTACTTACATTGTTATGCGGGTAGATGTTGAATCTGGCCATTTGAAAGTTCGACATTGTAATTTTAAGTTCGTTGGTTGCCATGGAGCTCATTATGCTTCCTTGTGCCGCATGGTACATCAAGAGGTCAGCTAGTGCGGTGAGGTTATTTCCGAGTGCCATGAGTGTAGCTTGTGGAACTTTGGCGAAGGCGTCGTTCGTCGGGGCGAAAATCGTAAATGTGTCTGTTTGTTAAAAAATATGCGTAAACATTTAGTATATTCGTTTATTTGTGTTGACGTATAACCTATATTAATAGAGTCTACATTAACACTATTACACAAAGGATTTTGTTTAGTTTTTGTTAATGTTTAAACTAAATCTGACCAATGGTCGATGGTAAAATGCGATGGACCATCAACCATCGCAGCTTACTATTAACCATCGCATCTTACCATCGACCATCGCATCTTACCATCGCATCTTACTATCGACCATCGCATCTTACCATCGACTTAGGTCCATGGTGGATGGCAAGATGCGATGCTAAGATGGCCCTAAAAGGACAGCGTATGTTTGAGTTCGTAAAATGTACCCAGTGAGGTAATCGGTCAATCTACTCCACGGAATCCACTTGTGACGACGTATATCACTACTTTTATATTGTGACGGTGTATCTCACGGAGTCTACTTTACTGTGACAACGTATTTCGAGGAATCTACTTTATTGTGACGATGTATCTCACGTAGTCCACTTTATTGTGACAACGTATTTCACGGAGTACAGTATTTCGTGACGACGTTTTTCACGGAGTAGGTACACTTTATTGTGACGACGTATTTGTGACGACGTATTTCACGAAATCTACTTTACTGTGACGACGTATCTCACGAATTCCACATTATAGTGACAACGTATTTCACGGAGTAGACGTTATTGTGAAAACGTATTTCACGGAGTCTATATTATTTTGACAACGTATTTCACGGAGTCCAATGTATTGTGACAACGTGTTTCACAAAGTCCACTTTATTGTGACAACGTATTTCACGGAGTCTACATTATTGTGACAACGTATTTCACGGAGTACACTTTATTGTGACAACGTATTTCACGGAGTCTACTTTATTATGACAACTTATTTCACGAAGTCCACGTTATTGTGACAACGTATTTCACGTAGTCCACTTTATTGTGACGACGTATTTGTGACGACGTATCTCACGAAGTCTACTTTATTATGACAACGTATTTCACGGAGTCTACTTTGTTGTAACAACGTATCTAACGAAGTCCACTTTATTGTGACAGCGTATTTCATTGTGACGACGTATTTGTGACGACGTATCTGACAAAGTCGACTTTATTGTGACAACGTATTTCACGGAGTCTACTTTATTGTGACAACGTATTTCACTGAGTCCACTTTATTGTGACGACGTATTCGTGACGACGTATCTCATGAAGTCCACTTATGGTGACAACGTATTTCACAGAGTCAACTTTAGTGTGACAACGTATTTCACGGAGTCAACTTTAGTGTGACGACGTATTTCACGGTGTCAACTTTAGTGTGACGATGTATTTAACGGAGTCCACTTTAGTGTGACGACGTATCTCAGAGGGTCCACTTTATTGTGAAGAGTCAACTTTATTCTGACAAAATATCTCACGGAGTCATTTTTTGTATCTCCAGTTAATGCTATAGATTAATTCATATGCGCCAAAATATCAAATTCGATCAGTTAAACACTTTTATAGGGAACATGCTATTAAAACCATATACTCTTTATGTGTTCTTGAATATGTGGGAAAATATACCACCAAGTGAAAGTGAATGCATTTAAGTAGTAAGTACATACTTGGTATTCATGCACTTTCGTCAAAATAAGGAAAGTGTATACACTGACAAACAACACCAATAAAAATGCAACAAACTCTCAGGGTATCTTAAATGTGTATTCGCAGTGGTAGTCTCACCATGTAAGTTATAGGACTAATGCGCCGTATGTTCAATACCGGCAGATTGTTTTTATATATAAATTATATATCTTTAGTTTTTACTCTTTTTTTATTTATAGATTGCCAACAGGAAAACATGTTAAGTTGTTAGTCAGAAATTTAACGTTGTAATATTGCTCTCATTCATTATGCTAGTAACACTCGTTAATTAATCGTTAGTTAGCTCAGTTATCATACCAACATCCTATTTTAATAGAAACCTGTATTTCTTTCAGTTTCTATACTGAGCAAAAAAACAAACGTCCCTCCATGTTTATATTAAATTACTAAAGATATCCACCGTTTCAAGTACAAAACCTATACAGAAAATTAAATTCATTTATCTGTGGACAAAATTCAGTTGTCAAAATTATGCTGCAATCTAAAGTTTTGGTTTGGCACGCTAGCAAAGTCGCGAGGTGTCTAACTTGAAAATCACAAACATTAAATGTCTCGGTTAGTAAGGTTTAAAGTGTAAGATTTAACAAAAAATTTGCCAGCTGGATCAAATAAACTTAATAACGTGTTTGACTACCATTTGCACGATGCATGCCATATTCTGTGGCGTATTGACGCGACGTAACGCGCAATACGTGCGTGTGGCAGATTACGCCATTCGTGCTGTAAAGCCCGTGTCAGATCATGATGTGTGTCGATTTGGTGACTGGGCCCAGCTCATCATAGATGTGCTCTATAGGGGTGAGATCAGGGGAAACCGCAGGCCATGGAATTCGTGCAAACAAGTTTTTTTTCTCAGTATATATTTAATTTGGCAGTATATTGACAACGTTTTCTATGCAATGTGTTAACTAAGGTTTGCTGTTTTGTTTTTAAAAATATTTATTATTATTATTATTATTATTATTTATCACATAACTTACGGTGTGGGAGTGGAATAACACCATTGTAAGTATGCAAACAAGCCTAGTATGCGCTGTAAAAAAAAATCGATAATGATAATGATCCAATTTTGACGGTTTATGTCGGTTTCGCGTGTTAAAGCGAAAGGCAAAATGCAATAAAAGTCGATATGTGAGTTATGTGATAAATAGAATCTAACATTCGTTCTCATTCATTATTGAATTTATTAAACTCGTTAGTAATAATGATATTATGCTCGGCAAGAGCCTCGCATTATATCAAAAATGATATAATGCTCCGCAAGAGCCTCGCATTATATCATTTTGCCAACTCGTTTAATAAAATTTAATTCAATAATGAATGAGTACTCATGTAAGATTCTCTATTTATGAAACACAGAGTTAACGATTTACCGTTGTTTAGGGCATCCACGAGTCCGGCCTTCTGTACCAAACTAACCAGCGTGGAAAACCGAGAATCACCCGCGAGCATTTCCACCGTGGTGGCCCCCAGGCAGCTGGCAACGCAGACGCAAAGTACAACGGCAATCCTCATGGTGTTGTTGGCTCTTGTGTTCCGATCTTGTGATGTTACCCTCTGTGTTGGTGGTATTTATATATATCCATGTCCGTGATCACTCCGTGTTCTGCGACAAAGGTCAACTGACAAGGTATCGTGACCGACGATTTGAAGGCACTAGAACACATTTTGTGACCTGACTGTCTGTGCGTGTAGTACAATAGTTCATGATCACAGACTTATGAAATGATAAACTATGTCGATATAATCAAACGTTTCATAACAATTGTGTAGGTTTTCCATTTGGGTTACTTTACATAATTATATGTGTATGTGTTATAAAATCATACCATATGAAGAGATAATGATTTGACACGTGTGTTCTGTCTTTCTGTTCAAAGCGCTATATAAACTATCTTGTAACATATAGCAATGTTGAATGATTTAGCAAGCTTGTGTTTTGTGTAATTCTAAGTTGTATAGTCCCTCCGCCTTAGTGCCATGTGAAGAATACCTCATGATACGGCACGTTAGGAGTGCTGGTACCCATCGATATCCAGTATTATGTTGACTTAGCCCTGCTTGAATATATTTAAATTAAATGTAATACATTTTGGGAATTTTCTAGTTTTCTTCGTTATTTGAAGTTTGAAGTACATAATCAACAATTTGTAACACATCAGTACTTATTGATATTGATTTGCATATATGCAAGTTAGGTACAAAAATAACGGGATCCCCACAAAACATGTCACTTAGCAGTTATGACAGCCTGGTGAAGCATTTCCACAAAATATGTCGCTTAGCGGTTATGACAGCCTGGTGCTGTTGCATCCCCATAAAATATGTCGCTTATGGCATTTATGACAGCCTGGTTAAACATCACCACAGAATATGTCGCTTACCAGTTATGACAGCCTGGTGCTGCTGCATCCCCACAAAATATGTCGCTTATGGCATTTATGACAGCCTGGTTAAACATCTCCACAAAATATGTCGCTTAGCAGTTATAACATCCTGGTCCTGCATCCCCACAAAATATGTCGCTTAGCAGTTATGACATCCTGGTGCTTCATCCCCACAACATATGTAGCTTAGTAGTTATAACATCCTGGTGCTGCATCCCCACAAAATATGTCGCTTAGCGGCTATGACAGCCTTGTGTTGCATCCCCACAAAATATGTCGCTTAGCAGTTATGACAACTTCTTACAGAATTCCCACAAAATATGTCGATTAGCAGTTATAACAGCCTGGTGCTACATACCCACAAAATATGTCGCTTAGCGGTTATGACAGCCTGGTGTTGCATCCCCATAAAATATGTCGCTTAGCAGTTATGACAACTTGTTACAGAATTCCCACAAAATATGTCGATTAGCGGTTATAACAGCCTGATGCTGCATCCCCACAAAATATGTCGCTTATGGCATTTATGACAGCCTGGTTAAATCACCACAGAATATGTCGCTTAGTAGTTATGACAGCCTGGTTAAACATCCCCACAAAATATGTCGCTTAGCAGTTATAACATCCTGGTCCTGCATCCCCACAAAATATGTCGCTTAGCAGTTATAACATCCTGGTCCTGCATCCCCACAAAATATGTCGCTTATGGCATTTATGACAGCCTGGTTAAACATCACCACAGAATATGTCGCTTACCAGTTATGACAGCCTGGTGCTGCAGCATCCCCACAAAATATGTCGCTTATGGCATTTATGACAGCCTGGTTAAACATCCCCACAAAATATGTCGCTTAGCAGTTATAACATCCTGGTCCTGTATCCCCACAAAATATGTCGCTTATCAGTTATGACATACTGGTGCTTCATCCCCACAACATACGTAGCTTAGTAGTTATAACATCCTGGTGCTGCATCCCCACAAAATATGTCGCTTAGCGGCTATGACAGCCTGGTGTTGCATCCCCACAAAATATGTCGCTTAGCAGTTATGACAACTTGTTACAGAATTCCCACAAAATATGTCGATTAGCAGTTATAACAGCCTGGTGCTGCATCCCCACAAAATATGTCGATTAGCGGTTATGACAGCCTGGTGTTGCATCCCCACAAACTATGACGCTTAGCAGTTATGACAACTTGTTACAGAATTCCCACAAAATATGTCGATTAGCGGTTATAACAGCCTGATGCTGCATCCCCACAAAATATGTCGCTTATGGCATTTATGACAGCCTGGTGAAGCATCCACACAAAATATGTGGCTTAGCGGTTATAACAGCCTGGTGAAGCATCCACACAAAAGATGTCGCTTATGGCATTTATGACAGTCTGGTGAAGTATCATCACAGAATAGGTTGCTTAGCAGTTATGACAGTCTGGTGTTGCATCCCCACAAAATATGTAACTTAGCAGTTATGACCGCCTGGTGTAGCATCCCCACAAAATGTGTAGCTTAGCTGTTATGACATCCTGGTGTAGCATCCACACAAAATATGTCGCTTAGCGGTTATGACAGCCTGGTGTTGCAACCCCACAAAATATGTGGCTTAGCGGTTATAACAGCCTGGTGAAGCATCCACACAAAAGATATCGCTTATGGCATTTATGACAGCCTGGTGAAGCATCCACACAAAAGATGTCGCTTATGGCATTTATAACAGCCTGGTGTAGCATCCCCACAAAATATGTAGCTTAGCAGTTATGACAGCCTGGTGTTGCATCCCCACAAAATATGAGGCTTAGCAGTTATGACAGCCTGATGCAGCATCCTCACACAATATTTCGGTTGGCAGTTACGACACTTCGGCTCTAAGCAGTACTATGTTAATGGATATATAGTCACTTGTTCGCGGATCAACTCAAGAAGGTCAGGTAGCGTAGGCATATATTCAGACATAATCAAATTTTACTATTGAGAGCTAAAAATACTTGGAAAAGGATGACATATTTTAATTATCAAAATCTGATAATAAACAAAGAAGATATGACCATTGGAAGTTTGTTCGATATAGGAGCCGACAACTATGACGTCATGCAGTTCTGAATTACCGCATATGGCATATTGATAAATATCATTTAAAGCAAAGAAAATCACTGAACAGTAATGCAGAATCCTTAACCGATATACATTAATACACTATTATACTTATATTGCATACAGTTTCTGTGATTACTTTCTTATAAATCGGTAAACTATCATGTTTATAACTTTCGCATGTTTTGTAATTTAGAACTATGATGTCATATTTATCAAAATGGCGGCTTTCATATCCGTTTTAAAACAATCTCCAAATGATCATTATCTTCTTTGTTTATCATCCGATTTTAATTTTTTCCCCATCCTTTTCTAAGTTTATTAGAGCTCGTAATAATAATAATAATAGTAATAATAATAATAATAATAATAATAATAATAATAATAATAATAATAATAATAAAGATTGTATGGCTATATGCATAAAGTACCTTTTAAAACTACATGTATAATGATGCATTGTGTGTTTTTGTCATTTACTTTTTAACTCATTAATTATTATACTTTACGTGTATTTAAAAACTCATTAGAATTTTAGATTTCAAATAAGAATCCTTCTTCACACAATATATATCTGTATGATAACTGGACAGCAAGTTATCATAATGTAATATCGGGATCTCGAACTTGCGACTAAGAACTCATTGTTTAACATAATTGGTCAGGTTTTGTATTGATACACATCGGGAAGGTTTCTGGGATTCCCACCAGCAACTTTTGATGCATGCTAGCCTCAGTGAGGGAAAATGCTGCGACGCCTACCGTCATGTTAATGATGCATACTGGGAAGGTGCACGTGGCTGGGACTCCCACCACCAACTGTGACTATTATATACCCAGCGTTTTCACTAGCACCGAATATTTTTCATATTTTTTCATATTTTACGGAATAACCTTTGGTCCCATATTATGACCTTGTTTTATAACGTTACAAATCTTCATGAGATATATAATTTCAAATATATTAATCAGTTCACTAGTCACGGAGGGGTCTCAGAGGGGTCACCAACGATGCCATAGCTGCATATAGTATTTTGTGACCTTTGTGTCTAAATGATATGGTCCATTCAGATACGCAAGACATTTTCTCTTAGCCTCGTCCGTCTGATGGAGGCGTAAACCTGTGTATCGGAGTCTGGCCTCCGAGCAGGAGTCTGGCCTCCGAGCACGTTAAAGAACCACGTGAATCTGTTCGTAGGTAACAGTATAGCAGGTTCCCACATTTCTTATTATCCGTCCCCTCTCCCCGGGTAGCACACATAACATATTACGTATTGATGAGCCTTTAAGCAACGTTCAGTTCCTACAGACCATGGTTATCTAAAAAAAGACCGACTTAATACCATCTTTCTTTTCAACAAACTAATTCAAATTTAATAAAAAACAACAACAACAACAACAAAAATAATATCTTACCCCAACATTGTATCACGGCAAAATACAAAAAAATGCTGTAGGCCTAATGCTCCTTTTTTCCAGTCACATGACATTTACAGTTACGTCACTGGTTTTGCATGGTGAAATTATAGTATCATTACGTGGTCCCGCCTTAATTCCATTAAGCGATGGGAAAGCTTATATTTATAACGGATATATCGACAATAAAACACGTTTAAAAACATTTTTTACTAAAAAAATGATATAACCTGTTTAAAATTACCTATTAAATGTTCTAATTTTACAATATGCAATTTTTTTAAGTGGAAATTAAGGTTTTATTTCATACCGCAGCCACCCCTTTTTCGCTTCTTGGAGAAGCGGTTGGGTGGGGTATGAAAGTTAATACTCGAAGCACGTAATGTTAACAGACCACACCTTTAACTACTTTATGGCTATTTGATGACCGATTTTAATAAACCCTTTGTAGTTTTCGGGGGGAAATAGAGCCACTGCTATCCAGACAGAGGGGTAAAATCATCCCGAATTCATGTTAATTTGTCATTTGCCATGTTCATTAAGGGTCTGCATCAGCATCCCTGTATTGGTTCCTGAGCTACTGGAGTGTTGACAGAAAACAATGATTGTTGCAGCACCGCTAAAGACCACAACTCCGCTAAAGTCCACATACATTTTCGCTAAAGTCCACAACTCCGCTATAGTCCACACACATTTCCGCTAAAGTCCACAGAATAGCGAACGCCAAAAGCCACAAAGTTTTCCGCTCAAGTCCACATAAAATATTGTCGCTAAAGACCACAAACGTTTTCACTAAAGTCCACAACACTATTTCAGCGAAAAACACTATTTTGAATTAACTGTTTTCTCATTTATGAGAGATGTTTCAGCACTTTTTCATTAATGTAAAACATATTTGCGCCAGATGGAGTTTACATGTATAAATTATTAAAATGTTTTGTAAATATGCATTATTTGGCTGGAAGCATTATAGCGCATGTGTAGGAACCTCAATCGTAAAAAGAGTCACATATGTAAAAATGGTTACAAATGTAAAAAAAAAACAGAACGAATTCGACGGCGCGCCATCGCAAAATACCCACGTTTTCTTCGCACAGGTCAATTCCCTTAAAAGGGACAATATCCGTAACTTTTAGTCTATAAAACACAAACTAATTACGTTGACAAACATAACACACCAACCATTATTGAATATTTACTAAATAAAACCAAAAATGTTTAATCGAATTCAATAGCGGTACAAAAAAAGAAGTACCACTTCGTGGGGTTGAACTTGTAACCCACACTAAAATAACACTGAAAAAACACTCCAAGTTTTAAATAATAAATCATTTGACATGCTGTGTATCTCTTTCATAGACGACTAATATACCAACTAATGTTCAAAAGTATGAAAAAAATACACCATAATTGAATTATTAGTGTATTTTATGCCCCTTCCTCCAGGCCTCATCGATGCGTAGGAGGAAACACATGTATTTAGTGTAATCCCATCATCATCAAGTTTCATTTGAGACATAATTATCAAAAATATAAATTTAAAAAAAAATCCCCCCCCCCATCCCACACACAGACATAGAACACCCACCCTGGACCCCCGGGCAGACGTCAGAGTTCGAAATAATGAAATTGTTTGATATGTTGTTTATCTTTCATAGACGATTACATACACCAAGTTATGTGCGGACAGTGACACTTAGATCACAAGGACTATGTGATCTTAAATCAATACGGAAACAAACTATAAACTGGCTACGGATAATGAGAATGATTTATGGACACAATAAAACTATAATATACTTAGATAAGGAAAGTGATAATTATATAAAGATAGTTACCATTAGACCTTCAATACAAGAATATATAAATGCAAACTATAGGTTACCAGTGTTACCGGTACGCGGAAATATTTATACCGTTTCATGTATGAACTTTAAAAAAAAAGTGCATTGCACACATGCATACATGAATCAGTATTCAGATAAACGCATTTCGGATGCATATGAAAATTGCTATATTTTATATTAATTTCACTCATGTATAAATGTATTCTAATATTTTAAAGGCTTTGAACAGTATCGATATTCAGATGAATCCATCTCGGATTTATCTAAACATCGTTAATACAAATGCATACCATATGCTTTTAAAGTGCATTTTCACAAATAGTGTTACAACACATAGTGTTATTTACAAGTAAACTATGTCAATGAAAGTAAATTACCGTATATGCATGGATGCGTGTCGAGGTAAACAGGTGTGTTTTTACCTGAGTTTATTACATTGATCTGTCTGATCAATAGCATGCAATTAATTGTGGACGAAGTGTAGATCGGTGTTTGTACGCGCGAGATTTATTTCGGTAAATGTCAAAATGCTGCGCATTTGTCAGAAAACACATATTATTACTTGTTTTTATATAATATAAATGATCAAATCAAGTAAGGGACAATTTGTGCACTTATTATCTTTAAATGCACAAGGATTAGGAGATAAAAATAAACGGTCAAGGCTAAACTTATGGGCAAAACAGCAACAGGCTAATATATTATTTTTACAAGAAACGCACTTTACGAAGGAAACCGTAAACATAATAACACAAGAATTCAATGAGTGGATTATATTTAGTTCATATTGAACAAGTAATAGCAGGGGGTGCTCAATATTTATTAATAAAAACTTAAATTATGATATTATAGACAGTTACATAGATACTAATGGTAGATATATCATATTAAATATTCAATTAGATAGAACCGTATATACTCTTGTAAATGTTTATGCAAACAACGACCAAAGAGAAAGAAACTCTTTCTTTGGATTGCTTAATAATTTAATACAGGAAAAGGCAATGGGTATAAAAATATTAGGGGGAGACTTTAATGAAACATTTAAAAACATTGATAGAATAAGTACAGTTAAAACAGGAAAAGACAAAAAACCAGTGCATCATTTAACAAAATTAAAAAAAGATAATGGCTTAATAGATATTTGGAGACAATTACATAACAATACATCTCAATTTACGTGGAAAAGGAAAAACGGTGAAGGGAAAAGTAGAATAGACTTTTGGCTCATAGATGGAAACATAAGACCAGCAGTACATTCTAGTGACATTAGACCAGCTCAAATAAAATATACAGATCATTTAGCAGTTTCACTAAAATTAACAAAATCAAATGATAAAGGACCAGGTTATTGGAAACTAAACAGTTCGCTACTTATTGATGACGAATATAAAAATATCATAAAAGAAACAATAAATGCTTGCTCTACAGAATATAATTGCGCAGTCATAGGTGATCAACTTTTGTGGGAAATTTGCAAAATTGAAATTAAGGAGCAATCAATAATATATGCAAAACAAAAAGCAAAACAACGCAAAATGGTCCTCGAAATATTAGAAAATAGACTGAGCACGATAAATAAATTAGAGGATAATAAACAAATAATGAATGAAAATTTTAAAAAGGAAAAAACGGAACTAGAAGCAGAAATAGAACTTATATATGAAAATAAATCAAAAGGAGCGCAGATAAGATCTAGAGTTGAATGGTTAGAAAAAGGAGAGAAAAATAACAAATACTTTTTGAGTTTAGAAAATTCAAGGCAAACAAGAAAAGTGATAAACACGTTAAACATAAATGGTTTACACATATCTGATAGATCAGAGATTTTAAAAGAAGAAGTACAATTCTACAAACAACTGTATAGCTCAACAAATAAATATGATAACGATACACATAATTATCTTAATGAAACAAATTTGGAAAACTCATTAAATGACCAGGATGCGAACAAATGTGAAGGTTTACTTACATACATAGAACTGTCAGATTCCGTCAGGTCAATGAAATGCAATAAAAGCCCTGGTATCGATGGAATAACAGCAGAGTTCTACCAACAGTTCTGGGACCTGGTTGGTGTTTTAGTCACCAACTCTTTAAATGACGGATATAAAAAAGGTCAACTTTCCCAGACCCAAAGAATGGGTGTGTTAACTTTATTATATAAAAAGGGTGATCCAGAACACTTAGACAATTGGAGGCCAATAACATTGTTAAATCAGGATTATAAAATTGCAACACGAGCACTAGCGAAAAGACTCCAAGAAGTTTTACCGACACTAATTAACACTGACCAGCAAGGATATATTAAAAACAGATATATAGGTTATAATATAAGACTGATTCAAGACATAATAGATTACACTGATAAGCTAGACATTAATGGGGCAATTTTATTTTTAGATTTTAAAAAGGCATTTGATACATGTGAATGGCCTTTTATGCATAAAACCTTAGACAAATTCGGATTTAAAGAGTCATTTAAAAACTGGATTAAAACAATTTATAATAACACAAGCTGTTGTGTTATAAATAACGGTTGAAAGTCCGTTCCTTTTTGTCAGTCACGTGGTTTAAAGCAGGGCTGTCCTATCTCTGCTCTTTTATTTCTATTAATAGCAGAGGTATTGGCAACAAATATAAGAAATAATCAAAATATACGAGGCATACAAGTGAAGGTAAAAGGCGTTGTAAAATCCTTAAAATTATCTCAACTTGCAGACGACACCACTATCTTTGTTACATCGAAAGATGAAATAATCGAGGTAATAAATATAATTGAAATATTTGGAAAACATTCGGGGTTAATTTTAAATAAAAACAAAACCGAAGGTATGTGGTTAGGTAAATTTAAACGATGTAAAGAAAAGGTTGGAAATATAACATGGCCAGACGGTCCTATTAAAGCTCTGGGTGTTTATTTCGGAACAGATAAAATAAAATGTGCGAACCTTAATCTAACAGCTAAACTTGACACATGTAAACAAACAATACATAACTGGATGAAGAGAAAACTAACGATTTTTGGTAGAGCTCAAATAATCAAAACATTGATACTTCCAAAATTCACTTATATAGCTCAGGCATGTATTATACCTAAACTTATTATTAAAAAGATAAATACTATGATTTTTACATACTTATGGGAAGGTAAACGAGAAAAAATTAAAAGAAAAACTCTAATTGGTCAAAAAGAAAAGGGAGGCATAGCTATGTGTGATACAGAATCCTTTTTTATTTCACTGAAACTTAAATGGATTAAATCCCTATTGGATAGCACTGATGCTTCATGGAAAGTAATTCCTCAATACTACTTTGGAAAATATGGTAAAGACTACCTAATTTTTCACATGAACCTTGATAATATCAATAGTTTAGAGAATATACAGACATTACCAGACTTTTACATAGATCTTTTAAAATGTTGGATAAAAATGGGCGGTGGGCAAAATCCTAATTGTAATACTTTTACTGATATTAGGCAACACATAATATGGGGTAACAAAAACATTAAACTAAAAGGAAAGGTTTTGACTTTCACAAACTGGATTAATTCAGATCTGATATTTATTAATGACATTCTAGATGAAGATGGCCTTATATCCCAGAATGTCATCTACAATAAATTAAATGCAAAACAAAATTGGATAACTGAAATTGCATCCATTCTTAATGCTATACCAGCAAGATGGAAATATATAATGCAATGTGAGGAATCAACGCTTACAAAGGTTAAAACAGGCTTAAAAGTTTTTATTTCTACTGAAAACAATATCAAAGTATACTTAGATAAAACTGAAGGACGATATATTTATAACATGCTAGTAGAGCAAGCCTTTTCAAAACCTTTAATGCACAATACATGGAAACAAGAATTTAGTTTAAATGAAATAGACTGGAACAGAGTATACTCAACGATACATCAAATTGAAGACAACAGAGTTAAACAGCTCAAATTCAAACTAATTCATAAAATACTACCAACTGCAGAATTACTCTGCATTTGGCATATCAGAGATACGCCTTTTTGTCTAAACTGCAACAAAGTAGACACATACAACCACTTCTTCATTGAGTGCAACGCTCTACAGTCCTTTTGGAAACACATACAAGTCATATTTAATCAATGCGGATACGAAAAAAACATGGCACAGCTTAAATACATCATATTAGGCTATAAAATAAATCAGGAAAGTTACAGTGAGGTAACTAAAGTCATGGCATTAATAGGATTTTGCATTTACAAGTCCTACCTCAACTGTGAAAATAAACATGACTCGTCTGATATTTTAAGAATATTCAGATATGAAATAAGCATAAAACAAGCATACTTAAAACATACAAACAGACAACAGAACATCATAGAAAGGTTTAACAATTTGCTTTAGTATTTACTTACCGAACACTAATAATAGTGTCATAAGTCATAAGTTAATCCTTTTGAATTCACTATATACAGAGCGAGACGTTAATCCTTTGAAATACACTATATAACAAGACTAGTTTTTGCTTTGAAAACATCAACAGGTTTGTTTTTGGTGCAAGACACGTGCCATTCGTGTCTTAATACAAAGCTTTCACGTGCTAGACCATCGTGACCCATATATGCCGATAATAAAAACCTAGCAAAATATAGCTAAGGGGCGCACACAGGTTTATAATATAAACAAGGTGACCAGTCTGACTTTTCATTTTGCTAAATCCATATAAAGGTAAAGGGGAGGTAATCAGAATGAAAGAAAGAAAATGACAGGAAAGAAAGCAGAAAGAAAGACAAACTGATAGATAGATAAAATGCAAGTTGATATGTATGCAACATGTTGTTATATATATGTTTGAAACATCATTGATTGTATTGTATCGTGTATATAATTGAATAAAGTTTTATATAAAAAAAAAAAAAAAAAAAAAGTTATGTGCAATAATATAGAAAAATGACAGTGTAATTGAATTTTTGATGCATTTCACCTTTTGACCCCACGCCCCTGAGGGGCCCTGGGAGTGGAACCATCATCATAATGTTTCATTTAAGACATAATTACAAAAAAAAGACCCAAAATGCCCCCCACCGCCCGCCCCCCCTACCCTGGCCCCCGGGCAGACGTCCGAGATTGCGAAATCATAAAATCGGATGATATCTTGCTTATCTTTCATAGACGATTACATATACCAAGTTATGTGCAAAAATATGGAAAAATGACAGTGTAATTGAATTTTTAGTCTTTTGATCCCCCCACCCACCCCTGAGGGCCCCTGAGCTCGGAGTCAAAAATAATTTGCTCTTGCACACCGTCATCCTATGGTGAAGTCATACCCTAAGTTTGGTTTGGGAGGAGATGCGGTAACGGACGGACGGACGGAGAAACGGAGGCGATTTTAATATACCCTGTTTTTTTCCCCAAAAACGTGGATATTAAAAGTCACGTATGTAAAATTCAAACATGCCAATAATGTAACACGATTGGTTACATATGTAAAAAAAAAAAAATTGTGATAATTGTAATTTTTTTTTCTCACAAATATGAAAAGAAATTGAAAGTCCAAATGTCAAAAGAAAGAAAAATAACACACTTGTAATAAAGATTTGCTTCACGTGCAAATGACGTTGTAGTTATAATATTGTTATTTAGTTGATAATGAATACAACCCAATATGCAAGATTTTTGCCTTTTTACTAAACCTACTTTAAAGCGAGAATATGTTATTTAGGTGCTAATGCACATTAATATGTTGTTGTTCAGTCGATTCACAAATAAGCGTGTAAAAGGTAGAGAAGTGACAACCGCGGCCCAGTTGTTGGGGTGTTATATAAATTTGAGTGAGAAAGATAGTTGACAGTTTGAGAATAATGGCTACCAAGACACAATACATAATTAAGAAATGGACATATTGTGGCATATTGTGGTGAAATAGACAAATAGACAAACACATTTGCCATACTCCTAATAATGGCATTGCAATGACATACATAACACAATAAGTACCGAATTCATGATTCAAAAAGGGCAATCGTTTATATACCTTTAATGCAACTGTTACCTTTAAGGTTGCAACACACATATTTGCTGATTGTAAAGAGCGCACCTAGCGCTTTAATGCTTCTTCCTGCCAAATATTGCATATTTACAAACGTATAGATCATTTATACATGTAAACTACATCTGGCGCAAATATGTTTTGCATAAATTAATGATGAACAAATGCTGAAATGAGAAAACAATTAATTCAACATGGTGTTTTCCCCTGAAATAGTGTTGCGGAATTTAGCGAAAACGTTTGTGGTCTTTAGCGACAATATATTTTGTGGACTTTAGCGGAAAATTTTGTGGACTTTAGCGGTAAAATTTGTGGACTATAGCGGAGATGTGGACTTTAGCGGAGGTGTGGTCTTTAGAGGTGCTACAGTTGTGACTCCAGAGAATAATGGAGTATTTACAATATAATTTGCAGCAACTCTGCAGTTCTGCAGGCGAGAATGTTCTAGGCCCATTCTGCATACGTTTATCTAGACGTAAATGAAGAATGCGTCTAGCATGTTCATTCCTGTCGGTGCCATATAACCGTTTTGTTTTGGTGCGCCGTAAAACCCCAATTCAGTTCAGTTAATTGTTTAGTTAAGTTATTTCCCTTCATTATAACTTTCAGAAACATATGTTCCTCGAACGAAACTAAACATATCCTATCCGTAAAGTACAAACTTCCTAAATAAAAATACCAATCCGATATTTAAAAAATACAACCAATTTTCTTAAATCACTTCCAATCTGCACGTTTTTTACGAGCTTTTTTAAAAGAAAGCGCAATTCCGGCATCCTAAAATAAATACCTATACAAAAGAGAATAACCCTGTCACTAACTGCGAAAATCCAGTATTAAATGGACACGTTTGTATCAGTGCATGTTGCGTCACGATTTTTTATATTAATCCAGTATCATTTTGACTTTAAACCTGCTTATGTAATTTAAAAACATCCGAGCTTTCATTTTCTCTTCTTATTTTAGCATAACTATATTATTGATGCAATATCATAACTATATTATTGATGCAATATCATAACTATATTATTGATGCAATATGCTGAATGTTGATTAACGGCTCATCAACAAAGGAATCCGGGAACCGTGCCCTACCCTTGTTATCGAATAGATTCCTATGGTTCTTTAACGTGCTCGGAGGATAGACCGATACGTGGCACAGCCCGGTTTACGTCCCCATCCGATGGACGAGTCTAAGGGAAAGTGACGAAGCTCAGTGTCACCACGGAGGATTGAACCCGGGGCCTCCGGTTACAAATCCGCCGCGCTACCGACTGCGCCACGCCAGCCCTCTTTTGATGCAATATAATCAACAGTTAGTTATGCAAAATATAATTAATATTAATGATTGAACAAATGTATCTGATGTAAAAGAAAAAACTGACGGGACGCCGTGAGTTTTTAAAATCAAGATTGCCGTGAGTCCCTTTAAAATAGGTGCTGAGAGCAGAACTCGCAAGAATATAGTACTTTCAGTTCTTTGATTATACATAAATTCACCAGCAGTACAATGACAGTTTACTAGGCATACAGTCTTCTTATTACAATGTATGAAAATCATCGAACCATGAAGGCCGACTGCGGCTAATTTGTGAAAGCCACGTTTTGCACGGGCGCGCTGCATGCAAGTACTTTTTTTGGGAAAAAAACGATTGTAAGAATCTTCCATGGGTATCCGGTGAAGATAGGGAATTATTGCATACCGGACAAGGATATCCGTCATTTTACCGGGGCTAGATATTTCCATCTCACCCTAGCGTCGAGATAAAATTCACCACGCCAACATCCGGTATGCCGGAAAACATGCAAAACGTTAATAGCTGGCGGCGTCAACGCACAACATTTCTCTGATATGCAAGAAAAAGAATCTATTATTCGGTTCAGATAGGGAATTCCAACCCTCGGTATAAGTGTTTTAATCGAAACCCCGGCAGAGCCTCGGTTCTGATAAAAACACGTATACCTCGGGTTGGAATTCCCTATCTTCACCGGATACCCATGAACGATTGTTATTTTCCAACCCGAGGTATAAGTGTTTTAATCGGTACCAATCCTCGGCTTTTATCTGCCCCCATGTGTAGATCTCATGTTTGCCATCATCCATGTAAAACGCGGATAACCTAATAAGACAGTTATACCGAGTCTTTGAATGTTTCTATCTGAACCGGATACCCGTAATTGATTCTTTTTCTTGCATATCATTGACATTCTGCGCGTTGACGTCACCAACTTTTAATGTTTTGCAATTTATTTACACTTGTAGCATGGTCACCGAAATTCCCTTTGTATTTTCAAAGCTGTAAATCGTTTATTTGAAAATAACACCTGTCAGAATAAATGGTGTACTCTAACTACCAGTTATTGGAAGTTAGAGTATGACAGGTGAGGGAGGTCGTGGGCTTGATAATAAAAACGATAAATAGAATATAAACAAAATGGTAGTAGTAGTTCTCTTGCTTGACAGCCTATAAAGAGTAGTGCTGGGACTGGTTGTCCATGTGTCCGTATACTTTGACTGGGGTGCTGAGACTGGTTGTCCATGTGTCCGTATACTTTGACTGGGGTGCTGAGACTGGTTGTCCATGTGTCCGTATACTTTGACTGGGGTGCTGAGACTGGTTGTCCATGTGTCCGTATACTTTGACTGGGGTGCTGAGACTGGTTGTCCATGTGTCCGTATACTTTGACTGGGGTGCTGATACTGGTTGTCCATGTGTCCGTATACTTTGACTGGGGTGCTGGGACTGGTTGTCCATGTGTCCGTATACTTTGACTGGGGTGCTGAGACTGGTTGTCCATGTGTCCGTATACTTTGACTGGGGTGCTGGGACTGGTTGTCCATGTGTCCGTATACTTTGACTGGGTTGCTGAGACTGCTTGTCCATGTGTCCGTATACTTTGACTGGGGTGCTGGGACTGGTTGTCCATGTGTCCGTATACTTTGACTGGGTTGCTGAGACTGCTTGTCCATGTGTCCGTATACTTTGACTGGGTGGGGTATCATGGGTGGTATTCAGTTGAGCATTGAGCCCTTATAGCGTCGTGATATGACTGATATTTTTTTCAACAGCGATTCCGTGGTCGAGGGGTTAACGACGTTGCGTTGTAAACCTTCTCGCCTCTCATCGCTGCAGGTTCGAATCCCACTGTGAGCTCGACTTGTAAGTGAGAAAGTGTCGATTCATACCGATGGTGGGAGGCATACAGTACTGGTTCTACCAGGGAAAATGGGATGGTCTGCCTCTACCACAAACAAATCGACCGTTATATATGACCTAAAATGTGCTTAAATGAAGTAAAACACCATTCAAACAAAACACTTATACAGTATGCATAAGTGTAAAACAGGCATGAACTGGTTTAATCCATTCGCGGATGACAAACATGCAATTTGAAGAGAGATACTAAGTGGTCATCCCAGTTGTGATTAATAGCTTGAATGGAATGTACAACACATTCTATTGATGTTAATGTTGAATATTTAATTTAATTTTAACAATACAGACATATGTTAGGTTAGGAAGCCCATTAGTGTATTACGAAAATTCCAAGCTTTGGAGACCGAATATTAATTAAAGTATGCAAATTCCAACAAGACATTCATCAAGATCAGACACTTCGTACTAATATTAAGTCAAATGTCGCCCACCCATTGCTTTATATTTAATATGAGCATTTAAAATGCATACATCATAAATTATTTTATCCCATTTTATTTCGTTTTGTGACATGTAAATTACGGGGATAATCTAGATAACTGTATATATGAATTAACACCGGATAAGAAAGTCGTAATCTAATTAACGTTATGCTAAGTACAATCATGATTAATTAGTTTATTTATAGCTCAAAAACACGGCAAGGCATTATGTTAAATCCATTTCAAGAAGTGTTATCTCGCTTCCAGTTTCAAAGATGCCAGTAGCGGATTTAAACGAGGGGACAGAGAGTTCTGGACCGCGCTTCTGAGATTTGAAAAAAATATAATTTTGTACGTTGAAAATACGCTGTCTAAAAGTCATGGTTCCGCGTGTGATTATGCTTTATGGTAAAGAGGGCCCTGCACCCAGCGTGAGTGCGCATCTAGCACTGTTTGATATGCGGAGCCTATTCAAAAATAAAACGTATGTGGTTAATTGAAATTTTAAGGTCAGTCTGATACGAATATTTGTTTCCTGTCCTTCAATAACTATTTATTTTTAATCCTCCGGGCGTGCAATACTATAAGACGTAGCAAGGGTAACTGACGCCAATTTCTCCAACAATTCCGGACAGTTTGCTTAAATAGGCTTCCTAAACACACTAAGTTAATTACGTCACTAAGTTAAACTTAGCTGGAATGTGTCATGTCGCTGAAGTATTTTCTTAAGTTATAAAAAATAAGTTTAAAAAAAAGGGTTTGGTGAAAAACTTCAAAACACCTATCTGTATCTTTATCTGTATCTATCTGTATCTGCGGAATAGTCCCATCCTTCATATTGAAAATCTTAGGGAGACGCAAGCCAGGGAACAATTAAAATTTTAAAAACATGTAATTTACAAGATTAAAAACATAAAAACACCCTGGTATCTATGGGAAATTAAGGAGAGTCTGGACTTGAATATGTCAAGACTAGAGCTCTCTTTGGTGAGTAACCTCTTTGGTGAGTAACCTCTTTGGTGAGTAACGGTAATTCATTCCAGTATCGTATGGGTTCTTTGGTGGTAGTTAGTATTTGAAAATGGGATAACAAAGTTTATGTTACGTGATGGTTGCAGATGGTGATACTCAACGCATTGTAAGTTATTTTGAATTTTGTAAAAGATGATGAGTGATGTCACTTTTCGTCTGTATTCTAAGGTAGGCCATTTGAGTTCTTTTAGCATTGAAGTGACACTACTTTGATAATTATAATTATAAGTATATTTGAATATGTTGGTGACCCCACGTGTGGTTCCCGGGCAAGAATATGACCACTGCTTATCCAGGCAGAGGGGTAAAAAAACACCTCTTTTTTTCTTTTTATCATGTTCATTAGAGGTTTTCATCGTGATCTCGCGTATTGCTTCAGGTGCTACTTGAGTCGTGGCAGATAAGGATCGTGGCTCCGGCGAAAATGGAATATTTACAAGAATATTTGCAGCAACTCTGCAATTCTGCAGCAGAGAAGGTTCTAGACCCAGTCTTCAGATGTTTTATCTAGATGTGAATGGAGAGTGAGCCTGGAATGTTCATTCCTGTTGGCGCCATATAACGTTTTTGTGTTGGTGCGCCGTAAAACCCAAATTCAACAATGTTTATGAAGGTAAAATGAGCGCTTTCATGTAAATAAAAATCGGCTAAATGTTATTGCAAATCTTTGATGTTATATGATGTTATAGTTTGACTGCCTATACCTTTTGGCGGGAATCTATTTTATCTAGGGCGCCGCCATTTTAGTTTGACGTAACACATATGGAATCCATTCGAGATACCTACGAATTGATGTTGATGAGATGTTTCCAAAGCAATGTGCATTAAGAAAACGGTTGACAAAAAGTTCGTCGCTTTAATAAATGTCAATAGTATTTGTTAAGAAAAATAATCATGATTTTAAGTTAACATTATTATGATCGCTTTCCTTATGAACGACTTTTAAAAATCTTAATGATTTAATATCTTAAAATAACAGCCTAGACGATTGCTACTAAATATTTTCATTTGTATGCTGAGCTAACCTATTGATTATTATTTTTTGATTATTGTATCAGGCTTTATTTGTTTACATTTCGTGATTATAATGTTTATGTTACTTAGCCATATCATAACGTGACATCTGTGAAAGGAGATGAATTTATCTACATGTACCTCTTGGGAGGGATGGGTGTGTGGGGGAATATATTGGTATACAGTACTGATTCTTCTACCCAGGGGTGGGGGCGAGTGTACTAGTGTACAGTACTTGTTCTATCCAGGAAAACGGGGTAGTTTGCCTCTACCACAAAAATATCGACCGTCATGGCCGTCATATATGGCATATTAAACGTGTGCTAACAATGTCGTAAAATACCATTCAAACAGAAAAACAAACAAAAAAATTCAGCTCATTTACCGACATGTTAAAGGCTTGGCCTTGCCACTATATGCAGATATCAGGTTAATACGATTCCTAATGACACGATCAATCAAAACTAACAACATATTTATTCATTTCACAGCCTGTTTTTGTCAAATTGAAAAGGCCAATATGAAACACGTCAAATACATTACTACAAATTGATTGATAAACTCGTGGGTTCTGAAACCTCATAAAACCCTTTTGAAAACCATAAAAAATCTTGTATTCATTTTGTTCAGAGGGGATGTATAACATGTTAAGTTAATGTTGTGAGTTTTATTTGTATACAAAAATCATCGCCGCATGTTTTCGGCGCCATAACTTACTCGTCACACGTTCGAACGGGGGCGAACGTAATGAGGTGTAAAGTGGTAGAATGTATGGACCGCCAAAGCTGTCTGACCCTGAGGATTTTATTTATATTTTGTGGTTACGTTATTATGTTATGTATTTATTTTATTATATTAACGTACTAACGTTCTTATATTATGTACTTATGTTATTATATTATGTACTTATGTTATTATACTATGTGGTTACGTTAGTATATTATGTGGTATCTTTATTATGTTATGTATTTATTTTATTATATTATGTACTTATGTTATTATATTATGTACTTATGTTATGTATTTATTTTATTATAGTATGTACTTATGTTATTATATTATGTACTTATGTTATTATATTATGTGGTTACATTAGTATATACTGTACTTATTTTATTATATTATATAATTACGTTCTTATGTTATGTACTTATGTTATTATATTATATAATTACGTTCTTATGTTATGTACTTATGTTATTATTTTATGTACTTACGTTCTTATATTATGTACTTATGTTATTATATTATGTACTTATGTTATTATATTATGTACTTATGTTATTATATTATGTGGTTACATTAGTATATACTGTACTTATTTTATTATATTATATAATTACGTTCTTATGTTATGTACTTATTTTATTATATTATATAATTACGTTCTTATGTTATGTACTTATGTTATTATATTATGTACTTACGTTCTTATATTATGTACTTATGTTATTATATTATGTACTTATGTTATTATATTATGTGGTTACGTTAGTATTTTATGTGGTATCTTTATTATGTTATGTATTTATCTTTTTATATTATGTAGCATCTTCATTATAGTGTGTACATTCTTTATCATATTATGTACATTTATTTTGTTATGTGGATATTTTATTATATTATGTAGATACTTTATTATATTGACTTTTTGTGTACGTTGTTTATTATATGATTATATGATGTGCTTCTCTTATTATAGTTTGTAGTCAGTTTAAAACTTTATATTATGTACGCACTTTATTATATGATGTAGGTGTTTATTTACGTTATGTGCCTTTGTTGTTATACTATGTGCAAAGTTTATTATGATGATGACTTAAGTTGCTCGAGGGTTATATTATCCTAACACCGCCAAGCGTTCTTTGAGTTAAGGTGTACAGGAAGTAAATCACTATGGTATTCATGCCTGGTGTATATTCATGCCTGGTGTAATTCATGCCTGGTGTATTCGAAAGGAGTTCCCAAATATATAATCCCTAACTTTTTTTGTGATAAAAGGCATTTTTGAGTATTTAAGGCCTGTTTTTCTGGCTGAAATGACTTTATTGACTTGTTTGTGATAGCTTAAAACCATTTGCATGGTTGTATGATGATTTTATTTATCAACTTGACAGTTTTGAAAGTGAAAGTAGAACACAAGTTAGCTCCTTTTCTATTACATTTAGGTCTCACTACAGAATTACCTCCCTTGACCATGACGGTAGGAAGATTCCTACACCGTAAAAAACTAGCGCTGTGTTAATCGGTTTGCTCTCAACTTGGAAATGTGCAATCATTCTCTTATTTCTGCCTTCAGGTGACAATATTGGAACATGTTCATGACTTCTGCCAAGTTTGGATGCCACTGGGTGATTTTCGAGAAAGATATGATAATTTGAAAATGGGTAGGAATACAGTTGAATTATCAGTGAAATGGAGCTAGTTTTGAGGGGTGCTGAAAAAGACTGGAATTTAATTTTTTTTAATCTGGTCAACTTTTGATTTTTTGTGGATATTCTGAGCTTCAGAGGAAGGTTTGCAGATTGAGGGGAGATTTAAAGACCAATGGACATTGTATAGAATGTTTGCAGTGGTCCACAAGTGACCGTTTCTACATATATTATATAGTGTTGATTAATTCACTAGTGAGACGTTTAGCGACGCTCACGTTTTTACATTTAGCGACGTTGAGATATAAAGAGAATATAGGAAGAAACTAGGAAGAAGCGGAATTTTCTAGAGGACACCGAATTAAACATTTGAATTAAGTTCAGTATATAAGGAAACATTAGGATATGAGGCCCTCCCAGGGGGTCCATGTTGCTTTGTTCCCTTAAAATATGATTCAATGTTCCCTTTTCCTCCAAACTATCTTGCTTTGTTCCCCAAACATATTTTTCCAATGTTCCCTTGTTCCCCAGATATATTACCAATAACAGACAATGTTCCCTTGTTCCCCAAAAATAATTGGACATGTTCCTTTGTTCCCAAAAAAAACCTTGGAGACCCTCGGATATACACAGTGCAATTACAAGTGCGTGCGTATACATGTATACAAACTTATTACAGACATGCAAAGCGTAGGCGATAAAACACATTTATTACATAATTTGCGGTGCGGAAGTATACTAAAGGACATAAATAGTATGAATGCCGAATCATATCTCGGTGCTTTCCGTTCAACTCGGTGTGCAATCGGAATTACCTCGTCGATTTCCGTAACAGATATACGAAAATCGACGAGGCGGTTGCAACATACGGATATGCAGTTTAATGGCAAATTAACCATAAAGGGATAATTGATTTGCATTTTATTAGCGTTTATGCGGTTTTAAACGCGGGTAGTAAATGGCAAATTTCAATAATAGTTTTATGTTTTAATTATTTATTAATGATGATGTTCGTCATTGTAATTTTAAGTTTAAGTTCATTGGTTGCCATAGAACTCATTCCTCTTCCACATACACTGTTTCATAGCTTAATATTTAGAAACTGGGATATTTGCACGAATCGTTCAATTCGTTATTGGGTTCGATTCGGGATTCGGGAACCGGGAACTACTAGAACGAGTTCCCGGTTCCCGATTCGGCGCGAATAAGGAATTGGCTTCTGTGTGTGTTAAAGCCTGCAGAAATTGTGTGGAAAATGTGGTAAAGTATCATATGAAGTGTTGGTAAGGGGACATAACTCTGAAGAAAATAACACACTACTTTTCTATGATAAAACACAGACCTAATAACAATATTTATTAATATGTCTGTGGATAAAACTGGGATATTTGCAATATAAGAAATCAATGTGATATTTCATGTATTAACATATCTTATTGGGTTCGAATCGTGACCAAAGAACCTTCACCGGGAACCAGTTCCTAGTTCCCAGTTCCTGGTTCCCAGTTCGATTCGAATACTGAACTGGAACTGGGAACCGGGAACCAGGAACAAGCTTTATGGCTCAACATATTATGCGTGCGCAGTAGCAATGACTCATTGAAATTAGACAGAAACGTCAACGTATATATCAAGTGAATGTAAAATAGTAATCAAAAGTGTTCACCGACTACATTTGATGTATTAATTTTGAACATTTCCAATGAATTTGGTATGACCCAATTTGCAATAAAGATTTTCAAACAGTCTCTTCGGAATTGTATTTTGGTATACCAGTTTGGGATCGGGAAAAACAAAATGTTTTGACCTTTCAGACGCTTCTTAAAATCAATCTCCGCAATCTAGCTTCATTTGACATTGTTTGGTTACTGAAGGCATATACCATTCAATTCTATACGGATACAATTTATGTCTCCGAACAACAGTATTAATTTCAAATGATTAATTATGTCCACCGGGTTTTGTAAGTGGACTATTGAAAATATGTGCGAAAATCAACTGCAACCACAGAGATCTAGATTGAAATGGTTCAACACATGCGACTAATGTCAACCATTTCTCTAACATGCGCATGATGGGATGGCGTTGTCCGGTTGATAGCATGGTGGACTTAAAATCCCGAGGACTCGGGTTAAAGCTTCACCGAGGCCTCTGAGGCTAGTCGGGGTCCTCTTGTGGAAGACATTTTTCCTGAGCGTCGTCTGTTGGCTGAGAACGTAAAATCGACCTGTCTCGAGTATTGGAGAATATTAAGAATCTATTCCGTTATTAAAGATGAATGGCCACCCTTTTTGTAGTATTATCAATTAAAAAATTGAACTCTTAAACATCATATGAACATTTCTTGATAGTCTCGGAGAGAAACATATATTGAAAACCGCTACTATGTTGTATGTAAAAATAAGTATTATTTGCATGGCGTAGATACTACTTTTACCACTGCGTGACTGCACGGGGTAATGAGGTAAATCTGAATTGTATAGCTGCACAACCATTGCCAGATAATTGATAAATCCATTTATCTGTGGATTAATTTACCTGTTCAAAGTTTTCTACGTCATCAAATAAAATCTTATTCTCGCTTTTCTACAGATATTGCAATGTGTGAATTGTAAATATCTATTGTTGTGTATTGATTTTGATTTAAATAAACATAAACATGTTCATGAAACAAAACATGGCCGGAGAAATTTAAATGTAGGGCATATTCCCGGATTTCTATGTATCCTATCTCTCTCTCCGAGGCAGCTCCAAAAGTAACCTATAATGTCTTGATGAGTAATTAAAGCGAAAATAGCGACACAGCAAAACATATTTATTATTGAGAGTTCTGAAAGACTTGGAAAATGGTGAAAGAATATCAAAATGGGGTTATAAACAAAGATGATATAAGGTTTAAGGTTCTGATGAAACGGATATGGAAGCCGTCATTGTTAGATCTATGACATCACAGTTCTAAATGACCATATATGGAATATTGATAAATATGAAGATTTACGCATTTATACTGTATGAAAAATATGTATAACTAATGACAATGATGTTTTATATGCCCAGTTAAAGGGGTTGATGCACTATTTCCAAACACAGTTTATTTTAAAGGGCTCTAAAAAACTTGAAAAAAGCTGAAAGAATTATCAAAATGCCATGACAAATAAAGGAGATATGACCTATTGAAAATTTGAAAAGAACAAAAATGGAGGCGGCCATCTTTGAACGATGACGTCATCGCGCCGTTTTACCATATATGGTATATTGACAAAATGTATTTTAAAGCAAAGAAAACCACTGCAAATTGATTAAAAATAAATATACAGATGTAAAATATACTGACGAGATAAAGAAACGCCTCATCGAAAGTTGGCGTTAATTTCGTTACAAAGTTTAAATTTGGGTTGCAATGTCATATATGTACATGTACTCTGACCGATAAATCCAACCAACCTAAACTCGTACGATTTTATTCAGCCCATTGTTAAATTCATGACCTGCTCACGATTTGCTCGTGCAGCCCGTGCGTGTCAACCATGTGGTTTTATCGAGTGAATTTTACACGGTTACATGTGTTAGTCGACACACAACCATATTTTCAGAGATTTTCTGACAATTATCCAGTTTCTGATAATGCCGAGGCTAAATTCCGAAGAGAGGGCCCGAGTTTTGGCCATGCTTGAATGTGGGCGAACGCAAGAACAAGTCGCTAGACGTTTTAACGTCTCTCGTTCGACAATATTGCGTCTCATTCGACGTGTCAGAGTCACGGGAACGTTTGCCGATAGGCCACGTTCAGGTAGACCGCGTGTAACGTCAGTACGGCAGGATAATAATTGGCCAGTCACATTGGCCTTACGACTTCTTGCGATCAAGAAAATGAAGAAAATCTCAAGAGATCGCAGAAAATCGTGCGGTAAGCCGTATGCAGTCGCAGGCGATCGCAGATACTCGTACAACCAAAATCGGTCGCAACAAGGTTTTTGAACATGCACAAAAACCTTGTTGCGACCGAAGTGATCGCACATGGTTGCAAGACGTCGTACAACTATATGCACGACATCTCGCAGGCTTTCGCAAGTGATCGCAGATGATCTCAATATTTTTTTGGCACCTGTGCAGCTGCGTACAGTTGCACTATCAGTTGCACATCCTTGTGATCGGTCTTACGATAGATGGTGCATGTCCACGACATTTCGTGCGAACGATTTTAAAGTAGCGCCACCTCTGATATCTCTTTGCTACCAGCTGCGGAGATTATAATAAAATATATAAAGATAAAATAATAAACCAAGTTTTATTCATTGAAATATTATCGGGAAACCTATAGTGTCACAATATTTAGTTGGATTTAGTTATAATTTTATATCTGGCAATGCTCAAATCACATATGAGAAGATGAATTTATATACCACACGACAGGTCACATGTAGTCGCTCAGCCAATCACAATATTCTGCAAGTGATCGTAGACAGTCGCACGTGCGATCTCAGCAATTCGTACGACAAGTCACGGATCTTTGCGACCGTCGCACGATTGCTGTCCGATTTTGGTCATGCGATGGATCGTAATTAACCTCGTAGTGTGACTGCAACGTCTGCGATTGCCTCCGACCTCGCCGCGACTTTTTCACCCTGCGACTTGGGGAATCGCAAGCGATCGTAAAGGCAATGTGACTGAGGCTTAACTACATCCGTCAACGCCATCTGCGTGACAGATTTGTGACGGCTGAATCCACATCACGTTTAGTGGTAGGTAACCGTGGACGCCCTGTAAGTCGACATACAGTCAAACATCGGCTTACAGAACGGGGAATTATCTGCCGCAGGCCCTACCGCGGTCTAGTTCTTACGCGACGTCATCGTCAACAACGTCTTATTTGGGCCCGCAACCATCGCGGTCAGGGTTGGCAGAACATAGTGTTTAGTGACGAGTCACGTTTCAACTTGTGGAACGCCGACGGACGTGAATGGAATTGTTCTTTTCTAATTTTTAATTACGGTTAACACATTACTGTACAATGAGTTAGAATGAGGCGTTTCTTTATCTCGTCAGTATATATACATTTTAATATTATTTTTCATTTGCAGTGATTTTCTTTGCTTTAAAAGACATTTTATCAATATGCCATATATGATAAAACGGCGCGATGACGTCATCGTTCAAAGATGGCCGCCCCCATTTATGTTCTTTGCAAATTTTCTCACTACACACTTAATTCCCTTTCATGTGACTGTAGGATGATTCTTACACCATACAATGTAGGGGTGTGTTCTTCGGTTTGAGATATTTTAAGAATTGATCATGGATATTTTCTTTTCTTGTTGCAGGTGAGAATAAAATAGTGTGAGATTGGATGAACAACGATTAGACGACACTGACAGCAAAATGTGACACATTTATAGGTGCTCAAAATGCGTATGAATTTATGTGCAAACTGTTTAGTGAAAGTCGAAAAGCGTACCTTGCCTGACACCACTCGCATTAAAAAAAAACAAAGTGGGCTATGTACCAGATTTTGTGGATTTTTATGAGCAGCAGTAACTGTATTTTCCCCAAAAAAATACTTTTAGACTGTAAATGCTTGATTCAGAATGGAAAATTGGACTTTACTGCCTATGGCCAACACAGTAAAATCGAAGTGTAGTGTGAGACCTAAAGGAGTATTCTTTGGCAGTGAATTGATTTGCTTTAAATGATATTATCAATATTCCATATATGGTCATATGACGTCATAGTTTTCAAAATGTCGACTACCATACCCATTTTAGTACAAATTTCAGATGGTCATATCTTTATTGTTTGTCATCTGATTTTGATAATTCTTCCACCTTTTTGCAAGTTTTTCGAACTCTCAGTAAAAGAGCTGCTTGGCTTTCACCTTTTTGCAAGTTTTTCGAACTCTCAATAAAATAGCTGCTTGGCTGTGTCGCTACATTACCCCAAGTAGTATAGAAGGGGGGGGGGGGGGGGGGGGCTTTTGGCCCAAGTATGCTATCATTTAGATTTGTTTGTAAATGATGGTGTACCTGGGTTAACAGCCATGGCCGTCACATTTTACAGTTGCTTGGTGCTCGTTGCCCGCTCTAGAAAGATACTTTCCCAGAGGCTGTTAACCCAGGTACACCATCATTTACAAACAAATCTAAATGATAGCATACTTGGGCCAAAAGCCCTGACACATATTATTAATTACTTGAGCAAACCCGCTCTGGGGAACTTATCGCTGGAATCCCCCCACACCCCCACCCCCACACAACACCCCTTCTGTACTACTTGTATATACTAGATTATATTATTTCTTATTAATTTCGACGAAATTTTCCAATCACAAGACTCAAAACAGTATTAACATCAGGTCTTCTAGCAGGAGTATTTCTACATTTTGCAATACTGAACGAGTAACGGCACGGTGAGTTACACAAGATATTTTCATCCGACATTACAACAAGCATGCTACAAGCACCAAGAATAATCTGACTATGTTATATATGAGTGAAATGAGAAAAATACGAGAAAGCATAGCAGTAGGAAAAAGATGGGGGAAAGATATCAAAGAATTGAAAGACAAATTGAAAATACTAGTAGCCCAAAGAAAGAAAACAGTTCTATCTCCAGAAGGTAGGACACTGAGAGCAAACATAGAAAGTGACCATGTTTGTACTATGAAGAAAATGATGTTCCAGTTTGTGGGTACTATCTAGAAAAAGAAATGAAGAAGAATGATGAGAAGCCTCCATTTCAAATGCTTCAACAAGAAACAGATAGAAAGATATCAATGAACTCCACCAAGAAAAGAGAAAAAATAATTGCACAGATATTTGACGAAGGGGGAAAGGGAAAATGGGTAGAGGTGAACAAAAAAGTGCAGGAGAAAGTTTGGGAGGAAAAGAAAAGGAGTTGCGTGAGTTGGAAAAAAACATATGAGAAAAATAGAAATAGAATCTTTTTCTCTTTTCTTTGTGGAGTTCATTGATATCTTTCTATCTGTTTCTTGTTGAAGAATTTGAAATGGAGGCTTCTCATCACCTATTCTATTCTTCCCCCCTTTCTCTTCCATATTCACTCTTTTGATCACAAAGGATTGTTTTCGTATCTTTTTCTTTGGTGTAGCATTCTCGCGGAGCAAATATAAATATTCCATTTTCGTATTGCAGTATATCAAACACGAATATTGGGCAACAACGAAAGCCAAATGCTGTCACAGCATAATTCTTTGCTTTATTCCATGATACTTTTGGTGAGAATGAAGTCCCTGAAATTCTACCAGTGTGAGTTTTACAATACCAAACAATGTACAAAGTATTTTGAACTCTATCTAGTATAATCATATTTCTATCAATATTCTTCGTTAGATTTGCCCATTGATTTTTTCCTGGTTGTTTATAGAATATACCCGGGAGTTCTTCTACAGTTTTTTCTAGAATATGTGTTCCTGACAAATGGTTGTGGTCTCCGTATATTGAAAGTTCAACTCTAGTACATCCTCGTTTTTGCACATCTGGGTGTGTAAATGTATTTCGCAAACGTTCAGATTTGGAATCAACAAAGTCAACTAGATGTCCTCCGAATACTTTTTGTACATCACCAGCTTCAAAGTTTGAGACTATCTTGTTGTATATTTTTGTTCTCACAACATTTCCACCTCTCGTTTGTATAGTAGTGTAGACATTATTTCCGACTGATTTCGTATTCTCTAGAATTGTGGGCTTTTCACTCTGCATTCCAGAAAATAGGCTCTTCGTTCTGTCAAAGTTGAAATAATCAACCAGACTGGATCTTTCCGTTGTTCCAGAATAACATTTTGTGTAGTCTATAGAGTATATTCCTAGTCCCATTCGTTCTAGAAGTTGACAGAGATTATTTTTCTTCTCTTCCACTACATCTATGGGAATGTTTGACACATCTATCTTTGAGAGTACATTTCCTATTGGTTTTTCTTTCCACGTGCGTTCCCAGTTCTTTCTTGCTCTACTACTTGTATGCGATTCAATTATTTCTATAGTTTTCGAGATACTGCTATTCTGATTCTTGTTCAATGTACAATTACAGATTTTGACATTACAATAGTCTCGTCCATGTCCAATTGTTTTCGACACGAATGTTGCTATTGTTTGTACAATATTTTTTGCAGCACCTGTTTTTCCTTCGGTTAACATCACCTTTCCTTGTTTTGCTTGAACATCCTTTTTTCCTAGATACCCAAATACATATATATCATCAATGAATGTTTTTTCTATCCCTGGGATATATTGCAGTTTTGCTTGTCCACTATTCCTCTTTGTGTAGTCTACCTTTGAAATATGTGATACCAGGTTATTGTCGTAGACATTTTCTTTTGCTATATAGTATGCTAGATATCTACTCGAACGAATCCCCAAAGTGCTCCCATCTATCTCCATGTTTCTTTCTTTGGTACCTTTTTCTGAATTCATTGTATATGATATGGGTTTAAATTAGATTTCTACTTTCGGTGAAAATATATGAGATTATCTGTATTGATTTACGACAAAAACTTTGTTCAACCAATCGAGTATTTCATGTTTATCTTTTTCGACTATATGTCCAAGATTTTTCAACTGTATAGATACGTTTGCGATTTCATACAGATCTTCCCTTTTCTGCATACCATGTTTTACTTTTGTCCAAAGATCCTCAAATCTATTTCGTAATTCATCCAGAATATCTTCTGAACTATCTTCGGTGTCATTTTGATCTGTACTATCATCTGACATTTCTTGTGTATGGTCGATATCATTTTGGTCTTCTTATTGGTCTTCTTCTTCTTGGTCTTCTTCTTGGTCTTCTTCTTCTTGGTCTTCTTCTTCTTGGTCTTCTTCTTGGTCTTTTTTTGGTCTTTTGCTTGGTCTTCTTTTTGGTCTTCTTCTTGGTCTTCTTCTTGGTCTTCTTCTTCTTGGTCTTCATCTTCTTGGTCTTCTTCTTGGTCTTTTTTTGGTCTTTTTTTGGTCTTTTGCTTGGTCTTCTTCTTGGTCTTCTTCTTGGTGTTCTTCTTCTTGGTGTTCTTCTTCTTGGTCTTCTTCTTGGTCTTTTTTTGGTCTTTTGCTTGGTCTTCTTTTTGGTCTTCTTCTTGGTCTTCTTCTTGGTCTTCTTCTTCTTGGTCTTCTTCTTGGTCTTTTTTTGGTCTTTTGCTTGGTCTTCTTTTTGGTCTTCTTATTGGTCTTCTTCTTGGTCTTTTTTGGTGTTTTTTTGGTCTTCTTATTGGTCTTCTTCTTCTTGGTCTTCTTCTTCTTGGTCTTCTTCTTGGTATTTTTTGGTCTTTTGCTTGGTCTTCTTTTTGGTCTTCTTCTTGGTGTTCTTCTTCTTGGTGTTCTTCTTCTTGGTCTTCTTCTTGGTCTTTTTTTGGTCTTTTGCTTGGTCTTCTTTTTGGTCTTCTTCTTGGTCTTCTTCTTGGTCTTCTTCTTCTTGGTCTTCTTCTTGGTCTTTTTTTGGTCTTTTTTGGTCTTCTTTTTGGTCTTTTTTGGTCTTCTTCTTGGTCTTCTTCTTGGTCTTTTTTGGTCTTCTTCTTGGTCTTTTTAGGTCTTCTTCTTGGTCTTCTTCTTGGTCTTCTTTTTATTTTTGGTCTTCTTTTTGGTCTCTCTTGATTTTCAATATTCCGTCTAATCCCTGTAATTGTTTTTGTAATTCATTAACATTTCTTCCCAATCGCATCCCTGCTGCTATTTTTGCTCTCAGTGTCCTACCTTCTGGAGATAGAACTGTTTTCTTTCTTTGGGCTACTAGGATATTTAATTTGTCTTGCAATTCTTTGATATGTTTCCCCCCATCTTTTTCCTGCTGCTATGCTTGCTCGTATTTTTCTCATTTCACTTATATATAACATAGTCAGATTATTCTTGGTGCTTGTAGCATGCTTGTTGTAATGTCAGATGAAAATATCTTGTGTAACTCACCGTGCCGTTACTCGTTCAGTATTGCAAAATGTAGAAATACTCCTGCTAGAAGACCTGGTGTTATACCGTTTTGAGTCGTGTGATTGGAAAATTTCGTCGAAATTAATAAAAAAATAATATAATCTAGTATATCTAGTATATACAAGTAGTATAGAAAGTGTGGACAAGTAGTATAGAAAGTGTGTGTGTGGGAGGTGGGGGTGGGGGGGGGGGGGGGGGGTCCAGCGATAAGTTCCCCAGAGCGGGTTTACTGAAGTAATTAATAATATGTGTCAGGGCTTTTGGCCCAAGTATGCTATCATTTAGATTTTTTTGTAAATGATGGTGGGTTAACAGTCATGGCCGACACATTTTACAGTTGCTTGGTGCTCGTTGCCCGCTCTGGGAAAGTGTCCTGGTACCACCCCCTCCCCACCCCTCTTTCTATACTATTCCCTCATTATAAGCGCAACATGTTCTAATACACATCATTTTGCTGAAATATTGATACATATTGTATGTTGTTTCGTTCCGATATGGCTGTAAGCATGTTTTACTTCACCGTAACCATCGGTATGTATCTTGTTGTATATGTACTTAAAGGGACTGCACGCGATCCGAAATAATTACGGATGTATTGTTATATATAAATAAAACCATCATACTATGATTCTATTTCATATAATATGTGCAAGTGCACTAGATTTGGCACCATGTTCTGTTCGGTTTAGTTAATTAAGATTTGGAAAAATAGAAGAATATCATATGTATTAATTTATACTGGGCTATACGACTGTATAAAGTACTTGTTTTTTGAATGAAGTACATTTTTTAAATTACCAGGTAACTGATTATAAAATTGAGTAAAAAAAGTTTTATGTTATTAATATAATAATATTTTATATTCAAGGGAATAATTCCTTATTACATTAGCTTACGATTGAATGTAACTATGCTCGGTCACAGTTATGATTGGTATATAAATACATACACATTCAGTCCCTTTAATATGACTTGCATCTTACACATAAGAATCAAATATCTGGAAATGCAATGAAATGAAATGAGTGTTACGTCTCGTTAACACATCATATTATGTTATATTGGGACAGCAACCTCGGAGGTAGATGAGATACAGGATTCAGTTTCACATCAGACATGCATCGGCCAGGGAGGGAACCCATTCGGGCGGATGTCTGCAGCTCTGTACGCCAAGGCCCTATTTTCACCGAGCTTCGGTGACCGCGTCTATAATTTGGAAGAAAGTGAATTCTATCCACCGAATGAGAAAGCATTCTCCATACCCTGGTAACCCAGCACTCGATCACAGAAAAACGTTCATTATTCACAAGTTTGCTCATTGGTCGTCAAGTCAAACTTTGATTAAACCACTATCCCTGCAAAGTGATCCGATTTCGATAGCCCATAATATCAGTTGATGATGCGTAAAATCCCATTTCAATTCAGTTCATTTCTCACAAAATTGATTTGATTTCATACCGCGAAATTCATCATTATTTCATATTATGAAAGCGTCAATATTGTCCTAAATCGCAGATGAAAACAATTCCAAAAACAGGTCGTAGGATCATCGACAACGTGAACGCATCTTGTATTCGAAGTGTTTGATACTTTTCTTAAGAACGCCCTATGTAATTATTCGCGCAGACGATACGGTAGCCATATTGGATGACGTACAATTTGTTTCGAGCGGGGCCATAAAACATGTCATTAATACGATACATTGGACGAATAATAAACGATTTCAAGAAGGGAGCTGTAATTTTAACCAAAACATATGTTCATCAGATTGAAAGATTAATTGTGAAGAAACTCTTCTTTTCGGAAGGTGTCAAGAAAAAAATACTTTTTGTCGGGGTATATTTTATATATACCCGTGTGATATAACCGTGTGAACGTTACGAGGTATCTGTATATTTGGCCCATTGCCATTATGGAATGGTGTTTTATTTTCTTATTTTTATTACAAAGAAATAGATCATTTTCTCCCTTTTCAATCATAAATCTTTGTTGCATGTATTAAACAAAGATATTACAACTACGACCTATACTCGTACAATACGTTTTGATAAAAAACTAGTTAAGCTACGATATTTTTCTGAAAGTAAAGGGGGGAAAACGAGGCCACCGTGACGTGAAAGGGGCATACGAGACAGTTTGCGACGGTCATTTTAATTGTTTATGAAACACGAACCTTGTAGGAGTATGTGTGCAATATTCTAATAATTATTGATTCTATAAATAAGTCGCCATTCAATCAAAGTCAAGTTATAAACAGGTTTCCGGTTTGGATTGATGACAGACGACATTACATTTTGATTAAAAGCTGAAACAGACTCATTTGAAGAAAGGTTTCATTAAAATCGGGCAAGGGAGCTCAGAGAATATGATGGTTAAAGACGGTAAGGATGGACAATCTGTATTAAAATGATAGCATGAATTGGAGTGTATGGTCGCACCAACAGCTAAGGTCATATGGCGACGTTCCAGCTTCATTGGTGGAGGAAAACCAATGGTGCCCCTCCTGCAATTTTCGTGCACGGGCGTGCACCTGGGTAGAACCACCGACGTTCTGCAAGCCAGCTGGATAGCTTCTTCACTTATAGATTCCTAGGCCTCTGAGGGATCGAACCCACAGCGGTGGGGGCCTAGTGATTTCAAGTCAGAGGCTCTAACCACTCGGCCACGGACATAATAGCCAGTATACTGTCAACAAATAACTCCACACACAGAGCATTCACAACTATTATTATTGTTTATTTTATTTTATTTTATAAAAAAATGTTTTGGACGTCTCATTTATTTACGTTCGTTGTACTGGATTTAAGATTCACATCGAAAAGCTTCACGAAAATAAGGAAGAAAAAAGTACCGATTATTGTTTGAATCCTCTTTTTTTTCAGAGATGTCGACTTTTGTAAACTTGCTACTGCTTGGTCTTTTGTATGTGTTTCTTTCAGCAAAATATTAAAGCATGTACCAACGTGGAACGCCCAAGTCTAAAAATAGATGTGTATACGTCGAAAACTACGAAGATTTGAAAGAAAAGCTAAGTTTCGCCTACCACTGCGTGCAGTAAACAACGGAATGGTTCTCATCCCAGTAAGACAATGGCGCCCGTGACGTTGTTATTAATTGTCATGTATGTAGTTTTGAAACGTGTTTGGACCTTTATTTCACAATAACAAGTTATGCATAATTCCCATCGTCTGCATCGTCAACGAAGAATTCAAACCGCTGACGATGATAAAGTCGACGCAAAACGGAATCAAGAAGCAGGCAGTGGTTGAAAACGTCAGCGCTACTGTGAACGATGAATTTCTGGTTACCCCCAGCTTAAATCTTTGACCGCGAATTTGACTCCCGTTCATTATACTTCAATTGTGTCAATTATAGCTTAGTGAACACTTTGTTCGCACAATTGTAACACCTGTTTGCGAGTAACATTTTAAAGTCATTTGACGATTTGTCTTTAGATTATAAATAAGAATTAAAGTTTTAAATTTCAAAAGGACATAAGCGACTCATATATCACGTCGCTTAGGTTCTATTAGGAATGTCAGTCGCAATATTTTTCTCGCGGAATATGACACGGAGAAACCTCAAGCCGTAAATTAGAAGCTATGTTTGTGTCCATCGGCATGTCAAAGATTAAAAGATAAAAGGAATTAATATTTCAGATGATATGGATGAAATTTTATCTTATCCTAGGCTACAAAACATATTTCACTCATGAAATGGTAAACCTATGTTTGAAAGATTTACATTAATTTGGGATTGTATGACAAATTATAAGACGTGGTGACTTCTTTTAATGTACATTTGTCAGAAATATTCTAAACTCCACCATACAATATTATTAACATACCGTATTTATTCTAATTAAAGACACGCCTTATCACGTGATTAGTGTATTTCTAAAAAGGGAACATGTGCTTTTCTAAATTACATATCTTTTATACTGCAGGTGTATTATAAAGTATTATCTTTGCCAAATATAACAGGTGGTGAAAAAATCGCTCCTCAACCGGGACTCGAACCCATTTTCTCTGCTTTACCGTTCCAGCGCTCTTAACACTGAGCTATCGAGGACATATAATTAGGAATCGATTATTCACCATTTACCTGTACCCGGTTACATACACCCACCCCCAGACTGAAATTCGTCCCTGAGTTTATAATTATAGAGGATAACCACTCGTCCCTGAGTTTCTAATTATAGAGAATAACCACTGCTGGTGTTTCTCAGGATGCTCCAGGACGTTCTCTCAAATGTAATATGTGGTGAAAAAACGTTCCTCAACTGAGACTCGAACCCAGGGTCTCTGGTTTACCTTACCAGGGCTCTAACCACCGAGCTATCGAGGACATACGG